>JANVCJ010080731.1:0-19691 GCA_026413505.1 Epizoanthus ramosus | reverse complement strand
ATTTGAGGCTCAAAATGTTCTTATTTTGTTCTTATTATAGCTGTGTTTTCCGTAGGGATTTGAAATCAACTAAAATTTTTTAGGTGCTTTTTGACACTTTCACTTTCAATTTGAAGTGTATATTTAAAATAAGCAATCACTCTGGAATTTTCCCTGCGAAGAGTAGGAGATTTTTTTAAAAACGTGAGTATGTCCACTTGTACATGTACAGTAGTGTAGGAGACTGTATGGCGGAAGGGAAGACTGGTGTATATTATTTTTTTTTAGCCTCAGTTTGTCACGCTTAGTTTGTTCTTATTTTTCAGACGATTTCAGCCTCAATGTTCTTACTAAGTTTGTTCTTAAAAAAAAGTGTACTTCGAAATCCACACATGCAACAACGTTCTTGCTGGTATGTGTTTGATCAAAATGACCTGGTCGACAATATGAGTCGACAATATGAGTAATAGGAATTAAGTAAAACAGGAAAAGCTCGACACAACACAGAGTAGTGTTAGGATTGACTATATTTCGGCTGGCTAAACCCAGGAACAATTATAATAACAACAACAATAATGATACCAATAATAAACAACAACAACAACAACAACAACTACAATTTTATTATCATTATTATTATTATTGTTATTATTACAATTTTAAATTATTTCCTTAACCTCTTTCGGCAATGATGCTCAACAGCAAGGGTGGGTCAGTACACCAGATTTTCAGTGACCCAGTGACCATGGCCCAATGTTCTAGATATGGCTTTTTTCGGTTCTCATTAGCAGGATGTGTCAGATATTACAGGCAAATTCTACTCTAGCAGTGGAAATCTATATTTTTTAATACAAGCGTCACCACAGAAAATATCTATTATCTCCCTCTATCCTCCCCTAGTGAATGGAAAACGTCGGTAAAACATTTCTCAAAGCCGCAATGCATAATTGCAAAAGAATAGAACAACCGATTGTATCAGTTTTAAAAGGAAAATGTTCATAAAAATTGTCTTTTTGACAGTCGGTCGTTTTCATGTGAGGTTTTTGATCGAAATAATAGAAAGGGCACAACAAATAACAACAAATAAATAGTTTGTGCAGATCCGCCCTTGCAACGACACAAAATCAAAAGACACAATCACTGACAAAGAAACAGACATCCATGCAGAAACACACACAAACAGACAGAGCTAGAGACGGTAAGAAACAGCATTGGGTATCAGAGACACTTGTCTCAGTAGTGAGTGGGTGAACAATTGAAAGAGTGACAAAACAGAAGTAATTCGGATGAACCCGCATGGCGGTATTCTTCAATAACCTTTCCAATAATATTTAAATTTTGAACTGAATGCTAGAGTCCATTAAGGTTAGTTTTGTTGTATGTTTTTCATTTGCTGTAAGTCTCATACCCGCTTTTGTGACACAGTTTATTTCTCAACCAACAAACTTATCAATACCTAGCCGATCGAGATATTAACACCTTTTCACTAGCAAAATTCTAAATAATTTAGGAAGGCTGAATTATTGAACACCGCTGCTTGTAGTTTATAATAATAAGTCACGGAGTAAAAAGTGTAATCAAGAAATAACAGGCTGCAAGCTAAACTCTTTGCTGTGTATTCTGTCACCGGAATTGTAAAGGTAAGTTGGGACTCAATCCGGATCTCTAAATTTAGGGATTCTAATTGGCAGCTGTAGTTAGCCATGTTCAAAAGGTTAGCGTATGCAAACACACACAAACATAATGCTCCTATTTAGGAACAAAACCAATTTCCGCCGGTTGCATGTAGTTGTTCTTCTATGCGTGGAATATTTTTCACATTTTCAAGGTTTCTATTGAATTAGTATAAAATTGTTCCTTGGGCTAGTTGACTCTAATGTACTCATTCACACGCGACTAATGGATTTCAAACAAAAGTCCTACGCCGACCATTCAGAGAGCAATTGTCTCGCAAGTCAGTTCGATGATTAAATGAAACACTCTTTCACACTTGTCTGAATCAAAACGTTATTGATAAGGACGTACAAAGGACCCAAGACGCGCTGTTTGTAAGCCACTTCGCATTTATGGAATCAGAAAAAGTCACGCAATAGCAATAAAAACTTGGTAGGATCTTAATTTTGTTCGTTCAAACATCATATTTTGCTTCAACACACAGCAAGAAAGGAAAGAGAACGTACTTGCTCCGCTATAAGGTTATCGCAGTGTGCGTAAATGAATGTTTGTAAATACAATCATTATTCTTCACCGTATTTATCTAAGATTGTTGACACTGGTTCATATGTTTTCTCAAAACAAAATAACTGCTGTCTATCTATTTCTTCAAAACTTTATTGCCTGACGCAGAGAAGAAATCATAAATATTCATACCAGCTATTCATCGACAAGTGTCGTATTGTTATGGAACAATCAGAGACTTGCGGACTTGGGTAGGCTCCAAAGAAAGAGACAAAGATATTGGCAAAACAAACAATTTTTGAGGGCTGGTGGATTTTGAAACGACATTCTGTTTGCAAATACTGTTGATCTAACCTATCAAATAGTGTTCATTTTCCATTGATTTTGAAAAAGCTGTTTCTTGTCAGTTGAAGTGTAGTGTTGTGTAGAAAAACAAGGCAATTCAACGAACATAAGTCATAACAAATAAGAATGCTATTGACTAAGCTTTCAGTTGAAGCAGGAGAGCCATTATGAGTTTATGGTACCTTATCGCCAATTTCAAACCTTTAAGAATAGGCTTAAAGGAGACAAAAGGGCGAAAGGTTATAAAACGAAGAGGATCTTTACAGCCACACTAGGAATTCCACAGTACGCACAGACAAACGGCAGTTTAGTAATGTAGAAAATGAAAAAAAAAACTCAAGAATCTTGCTCGAGACAGATAAGTAAAGTTGGACAAAAACTGAGTAGAAAGCACTTGTGTCCCTGAAGGATCAATTAAAGCGAAACAATGACTAGGCGGCAAATAAACTCAGTGTGTATAATTTATAACTAGGACGCCGACTCGTACTTGCGTCGAAATATCGCATCTAATGAAGACTATCAATGCATAACATGATTTATGATAGCTTGGCCATGAAATGAATGTAACGCACACAAAAATGAAAACGGCCAACATTTTTGTTAATTGAGGTCACTAAACTCCAAAGGTTTCGACTAGTTGTTGCAACCCCACACAAGCACCGCGAGATAAGGTTTGTCAGGTAGATAAAATTTTCTAGACTTTTACGATATCGGGAGATTCTTGTGTAAATAAACATGATATCAAGGAACATTTAAACGAACCATGCTTTTAGTTTTGTCTGAAGGTGGGAAATTTTCGCAGCATGAGGCAAACCAAAAATTGTGCATGAACTTCGTATAATGTCAACCACGTTGTGTTCATTAATATCTCTATAAGTTATCCTCTGTTTGACAGTACTGTGTTAGATCCAATGTCTTCTTGGGGGGAGGACTTTCTTGTCCCAAGAACCTGATGAGAGCAAGCTACATCGGAATAATGAATGCTTTCATGGAGGCGCAGATGATTGTTTTTGAATTAGAGAAAGTCGTAACCAAAACATGGTTAATTGGAGACTCTAAACAAAAAGAGCACACTGACATTTCTGAAACTTCCTGAATCACTAAAGTCCCTTGCGGCAAAAATGCTCTTCTTGCAAATGTAAAAAGAAATCGAGAAGTCTTGAAACACCGTGAAAGCCTTCAAGCTTCTTCCAGTCAACTTGTAACTTAGAAACGTACGGAGAACTAAAGTTAGCTGTAAATAATACTTCACGCTACTTAATTAGACTCCCCCTGCTACGAGAAGAACTGTCAGCATTGATGGTCATGGAAAATCGTAATGCAATATAATATACGAATACGTAATCATCATCCCACAGCGAAACTTTGATTAGTTTGGTAAACAGAAGCAACGGGAGTCTTGCCGGCCTGCGGCGATCTTTCATCACCCAATTGAAAAGCTTTTCCACTCGAAAGGTGTCGTGAAAAGTGATCTGTTAGCAGCTTTGAAAACCTTGGTGAAACCTATCATCAAAAATGTTAGATCATGTGAGGAGTGCTCCTGGCTGTTAGGTTTCGTCAAGGTTGCCATTGGTACTACACTCTATAAACCCACAGGCGTGCGGTCGGTGTTATGACAACAATAAGGCGATAATTTCGTATTCGACCAATGAGAAGTCTTTCTTATAGAAACAATTATGTCTAGAGAGGCGTGAGGCCAAGGCTGCGGTGAAATTATCTTGCTGTCAAGCAATCTACCGCCAGCGGAGCAACCTACCTATACAACTGCTTGTATCGCGGAGTTAAGCAGTCTAAATTCTCTACAGATAAAGGTAAAGGCGGCAATTAAAATTGTTAGTGAACTTTCCCAATCGCATAGATCTCGGTGTTAGCGCGGGAAAACGCTACAAGAGTTGATTTGCCCAGTTTCCAAAATGCAGTCAATATTATGACTTCGAGATAAATCGTACCGACACACTTCATGCATTACTAAGAAGGTTACTGAAAGATAATCTGGTATACATGTATTAAGGAACAACATTTTCGACGATTTCGTGATCTTTATGTATAGCGTGAAGACGTAAAGACAATAAAACAAGTTTATACATGCACGATTATTGCACTATCCGCAAATACAAGGGGATTAAGTGACTCGAATTTACAAGTACTTTAATAGTCCGGCTGTCAGTCCAACGACGTGACAGGATCAAACAAGCTTGTGTAAGTAATTTCAGAACCAAACAAATCGATCGTATGATAACAAACACTGTCGTGGTAGGTGAGATTGACCTTTCGGTTCTACTGCACTGAGGCGACTTCTCTTGCAACATGTATTGCTTGCTCAAACTTCCGGAGGATAAAACTTCAAAATAAACACAAACAGAAAGAACATTTCCTCTCATTTACGTTAGCGGCAACTTCTTGTTAGCCAAGATTCTGCAAATGTCCTATTTTCTGTACGGCGGTGTATGTTTGTTTACATTGAATTATAAATCTTTAACAACCAGATCCAATAAACATTTCAGTGAGTACAAGACTAAACAGACGTAGTAGAACCGCAAGCAATTGAAGGAGACTTACAGCGATATTTACTTTGGTGGTTTCAAGGTATTGGAGTTTCTCTAAACTGTAATTAAAACCAAGAAAATAATAATACGATGAATTAATCTGGGACCGCTTTGAATCAGGAGCACTTGCGATTCAGTAGTGGAAAATCTGGTTAAAATTCATTTAAATGAAAATCTAAATGATGAACAATATTTATGTTCCGCAAGAAATTCGTCAGGTTTCAGCAATTGAGGCGGGTTTCAGTATTTTAGTCGGAGATAGGCTCGCGTTCTCATTTAGTAATCTATATCACAATTGTCTGATATTCTAGTAGTACAGGTGGGAAAATGAGTGTACTTTGAAGCGCTTTTTATCAAACAATTCCGAAAAAAAAGAAGGTAAGCACATTTGCATGGCATAGGCTAGTAGCATTGGCACAGCATGGGGTTGCATTATCGAGAAAAAAGCGGCTCAGCAGGTAGTTTATAATAATAAAAAATAAAATCTACATCATATAATTAAAGCTAAATAGCCTGCACTTCGACCAGACAACATGTGAATTGCTTTGTGCTTTTCAATACCCCTCATCTGCCAATTGCTCGTATCTGATTGGTATAGATCTGGACCAGGTGTTAGCGAAAGGGTGTGGAAAGCAGACTCACTTCTCGTTCCTCCTCTAAGATAACGGCCAAATATTTTCACACATAGAGTGTAAATATCCACCAAGAGTCAAGATAAATGAAGATCGGCACATTTCTTTGGCCGTGTACAAACGGTACATAAAATTTGCCGTCGTAGAAGTAAATAATATAAATGAATAGATAGAAACAATTAAGCTGCTAAACGGATGAGAAACAGCTGGCAAAGTAGGTGGTCGCATTGCCACCAGACAAATAGATGAATCAATTGACGCGATGTAAAGGGCTTAATGATTGGCTCAATGCACAAAAGATATCGTGATGTCAAGATATTTATAGCTGCTGATAGATAATGAATCTAGGAGCCAATCAGCTGTCATGTCGGCAAGACAAACAGCAAACAGTCTTTAGAATTTCTAATTTATATATTATTGCCACAGAACTGCCTCCAACACTTCAGAATTAACTCTGTCACACACGAGCAAAATGGATTCAGGAAATCATGAGACAGAGCTGCCAAGCCATGGATCGCCTGATCTCAAGAAGGAAGAAGAGAATACGAGCCCCGGTGAAATGGAAAAAACAGAGAGCAAGGAAGCAGGCAAAACAAATGATCCAAACGTGAAACCTCCATACTCGTACGTTGCGCTCATAGCGATGGCGATACGCGAGTCTACGGAGAAGAGGCTAACACTGAACGGTATTTACCAGTATATCATTTCAAAGTTCCCTTTCTACGAGAAGAACAAAAAAGGATGGCAGAACTCCATACGCCATAACCTTTCACTCAACGAGTGCTTCATTAAAGTTCCAAGAGAAGGTGGCGGGGAACGGAAGGGAAATTACTGGACCCTAGATCCAGCGTGTGAAGACATGTTTGAGAAGGGTAACTACAGGCGCAGGCGGCGGATGAAGCGTCCGTACAGGCAACAAACTCAACTCTCAAATGGTATGCTTACTCCAGATCCCCGTTTTCCCAACTACATCGCGCCCAAGTGGAATACATACAGTCCAGTGCAGACGGCCGGAACTCCAGGCTGGCGGACTGCAGCACAACCATCACTCCCGTATCCCTGTAACCCACAGACCTCGAGGGTACCATCAGGTTATGTGTCACCTTATGTCAATATGGGATCAGCAGTAGGAGTCCCGGTAAGCTCGTATACGGGCACACAATACTCGACACAAATTCAAACACCAGTGAACAACCAATGCGGATACGGAGCAATGGCGATGCCGAATGTCGCCTGCAGACGCCAGCCCGATCACTCTCCGCAAATGCATCATTATCCTTACTGGAGTCCGCCAAAGGATCACTCGTTTGATCAAACACGGTCCTAATACAGATATTGTGCCTCATTCGGACCAGTACAGTAAAGTGACCTTCCACTTTACAATCCTCAGCGCAGTCTATAGCTCACAATATCACACCAAGTTTTATTTATACAAACTGTACAGACTTCAAGTGATCCATAAACAGTCATCACAGTTGAACTTAGTCAAGGTCCGTGGCTTCGATGGACAATTCACAGGAAACAATTCAAATCAGGTGTATAATGCTGTCGAGAGGCAGAAAAATGGTACTTGCTTGTAATATTTGAGTACTATTTGCTTTACAAATTAAGAATCCTTATCCGTATGTTTAAGATTATATTGAGGTCCTGCCAACAGGTTATGTAAAATGAGAGAAGCATGCATCAAGTTAAATCACATTTGCACTTACTTCGTTTCGGTCGGACAAAGGAAGAAATAGAATATAGATATGGTATAACTGAATTACAGTATGATTGAATGTTAGTTGCGAGTACCCCTAGCCTAGGTAAGCTTTGTCTTTAAAACTATTTCAGGTGTTAAACGCCAACTTTATTATCTATACACTCTGTCCTATGCCAGATTTTTAGGGAAATCTTTATGTTTTGACTGACTTTGTGAATATGTTTTTGACAACAAAGTTGTCACTATTAGTTTTAACTTAATCGTTCAATCCTCATATATCTATTGAGAAGTTGTACACTTCTGAATGAGGAATTCAAATGTGAAAGTGAATGTATTGTGAAAATATGAGATGTGTTCTCAAATATGACAGAGCATTGGTCACCAACTAAATTATGTCGTCTCTAGAGGTGTATATATGTCTCCTGTTGTATCTCCAAAGGAAATAAACGATCAAATTTTTAACCAGGATATCAAGGGGTTTTGATAGTCTAAAGTAAATAGCCGAACGTATCTCGCAAACGGGATTCGGAACTTTGTGTTTTAGTATTATTACTTGTTAGTAAACATATTGAAAAAGAGAATCTGGGTCATCAGGTCACAGTATTGAGAAAAATCAAGGTAAGTGTCAAAGTGGTTAAATACTAAAGGTTTCAGGCAATACCAAGTTGTCAGAGCTCTGGGAAATGTTCACAGTTTCAAGGGGATTGTTTGAAATTTTGGTTTCTTAAAGCCTGATGTTTTGCTGTTCCCTGTTGATTTTGTTGTACAACCTGCCACAGACGTCGAGGTAAAGCGTGTTGTATTTGCCACACATTTTCATGCTGTTACCTTGGTCAGATTTATCGCTTTCTCTCATTAATGTTCCCCAGAACTGTTATCAGCATTTTAGTTCAATTGTAAACTTCTAGTGTCAGTACGAAGAGTAATTTCACTCTCTTACAGTCATGGAATAGGAATGGCCCGCAACTTGTGTTTGTTATATTTTGGCAGTTGTTTTCTTTTCATATATAAACCATCCTTGAAGTTACCTTCGGCTGTTATGACATTAAATTAAACTTCTCGATAGCTCATTGTTAACCAGTGTTCTGGTAAATTGTGGCGATTAATTCGAAGAAGGTTTACATTTTGCCCATTGGTAATAGTGGATCTTCCCCATTCATAAGCCATTAAGTCAATCTAGAACGTTTGCTTGAAGTGAGAATTTATCTTGGTCAAATATCAAAGCTATTACCATTCCTATGCGCAGTCTTGAGGATAAGATTTACATTCCGCCGCAGGATTTAGTGATTTCTTTGCGGATATTTGCTTAAAAGCTTCTCAGTAAAGTGCAATATTCTGCAAAAACTTGCGAATACAAATTCGTCGCTTTAGTTCACGGTAGTCTTGAGTTATGATATAACCCGAGGCAGTTCATTTCGATAAGACCGCCACACATTGTGCAAAGAGTTGTATTGTACAAAAGAACTATTTTTCCTACACGTGCTCTTTAACTCTGTATTTCCCGGCAACTATCTCACTGACGTGAAAACCCAAGATCTTTATGAAATCTTTGATTTAAATTGACCAAAAAAGTGCTTGTCCAAATAAAAACTCATATGGAGTGATTAAAATGAAATTCATGGCACATAGTGTGCCTTCTAATCTCATCGCGTGAGAATTTATAGGTTCTGATTGAAAAGATATCTTGAAATTTTTTGAAAGAAATTAGAAGTTAAAAGAATACGGTGGTTAGTTTCACGAAAGCCTTCCTTTGATTGATTTCAGCCAAATAAACAGCTGTTGATACTCAGGAGCCGATTTAAAGGGAGATTTCTCGTCGCCTTTGTTCCTTAGTGTTAAACGTTAAAAAGCTCACGAATAGGGTGAATTTCGATCACTAACACACCACGACAAAAACACTAAACTTCAAAAACAGACCTCGAAGAAAACCATTTTACCGTGTGATATTTTTCTTGCTCTTGGCGCTTGTTACGCGTGGCCACTGAAGAATGATTAATATTACAACGAGTCTGGCAATGCCCGTTGTTAGGGATGAATGTTTTTGTTTCTTGTGCTTGTATCGTGTTAAAGCTTTGTTTGTTCTATCAATATTTTAGCAAAGCTTCGTGAAATGTAACGAAGACTATTTAGCGAGAAAATGATCCGAGAAATGGGATATTTTTGTTTTGGATTTTACAAAACTCTACGCGCAGAACGATGTACAATCAGGCAAGCCTAAAATAGGCCGCACCTACACTGTCGCTTGCGATTAGCGAGGTATTGGTTTTAACCACCAAACACATCTAAAAGGATTAAAATATTTGGGTTAACTTCTAGTTACACTCTTCGCCAACGCTTTTCTGTAAACGGTGAAAGTGGGGCAGACAAATCATATTCGTTTACATCACAAATCTACTCGCTTCTAGAAGGCGAACACAATACTATTACAATTAAGACTATTTCAGATTCAGTGTTGGAGACGTAATTTTGAATGTTAATGTTTGCCAAGAAAACAGAGTTTAATGTTTCCTCGTGGTAGTCAAGGTTAGTTTGATGAGGGCAGAGTATCTGCTGGTCCATGTGGGGAACCGTTGCCTTTGCACCTCCTAAAGCCATGGTTTATTGAGTCTATCACAACCTTGTGTTTACTTGAAGCTGCGATTATTCCAAACGAATATTTAGACCACCCATGCAAGCAACCAGGCATACGTACGGCTAGTACTACAGGTGAATTCTTATGGCAAAGTATATCAATCTTACAATGTAAAGCAAAACATTGGCGACGTTTGGGCCTTGATCGGTTACAACTCAGCTCTTCGGGTAAATGCTAGTATAGCGAGGAAACCTTCAGGCAAAACTGTCACCTATTACAATAAGTTATTCCTGTTCGTTCAATTTGTGGTGCATGGCACCCTGCTTAGAATATTTTTCTTTCGTCCGTATCCGGAGCACAAAAACTTAGCATCCTTCTTATGAAAAGAAACAATGACTCGCAAGATTTCTGAATGCAGAATCTTGGATGTAAAGAAATATATAGATTCATTCGTCCGCGCGGAAATTGTGAGCAGATCAAAAACATTTCTGCTGAAAAGGCAAAACTGATGACACTGGCACAGTCGAAGTATCAAGAGAGTTTCAACATAAATTTATTATTTGCTTGGTGAGAATTATTAGCCATAACAGCTGGTGCTTCATTCCGGAGATAAGAGAGCGAATTGAGAAAGTCTCTACACGATATTATTCTTTCTCTTCTAAACAAATCGAGGGATCCTTTCTGGCTAACGAAAGAAATCTGACCTGTGAATAATACCTCCATAGATATATTACTTAATGTAGATTTTTCATCGCCAGAGGCTTTATGTTCTCAAATGAAAAATGTTTGGTAAATGTTTAGTAATATATTTGAATTAAACATAATATATTCTTTCAGGCGGATATTCTGTTCTCTCGCTCCTCAGTTAGCCGCTTTATACTAAATCGGTGCCCACTTTCACAAAACAAATTTCATCAGTATTTTTTTTTTCAAAAAAATGTCAATTTAACTGAGATTACTATCGCTTCCCTCTATGACATTTAATTTCGCTGCATTTGTGGTCAGATATAAAGCGATTATTTTACTATCATACTACTTCAAACAACTGCTCATTCACAAGCACAACAATTTCACTCTAGGATTAATTTAAATAAGCGATCAAGGAGCGAAACTCGCGACTAAAAATCTCGAATATGACTCTAATATAATTTTGTTTCTCAATTTCCATATATAAAAATGAATTACTTGTGTTGCGTCTGGTACCATGATCGCCATATTTACTCTTCATATCTCGAAACAAGGGAAAAACTAGAAAGCAAATTATGTCTTAACATAGTGTAAATGTATCAAACGACCTGAATAAAAAGCTTCGTTAAATTTGTCAAAACGGCTTATTTTGTAATCCTCATTGTAGTCTCGACAATAAATTTTGGCCTGCAGTTGTCTTTCCTGTTAATGTAAATTATAATGCTAGAGAGGATTACTCCTCTTGAGTCTTGTATGCGTTGGGTGCATGAATAGCTCCTCGTTCGTCCATCCACTCCGCTGACCGACAGCGAAATCGCTCTACCAGTACAAAGCAGAATCACGAATCTTGTGTACTTTTGAGCCGGCTTGTAACATATACTGATATATATAGATTGAAACTTAAAGACACATTTAAATGAGTCGGTGTTTAGGTCCAGGCCCTGTCAATGGAGACTATTCTGACGGACACTAATCCCATGTGCTGAGGTAATTGTAAAACGATTAGAGGCTACAAATCGTCTTGAGCAGAGTATTAGCCTCAATACCCTGACTTCTAAAACCGCGTCTTTTTGGTAAATGACAAATAGCCCTAGAACAATGAAAGGCAAGACATATAACATCAGCTGAATGAGTCCTACAAAGACAGAAATCCTCATTTTTATTGGACTTACCATTTTATAAAAATATCTACAGATGCGTTGATATCCAGTCCTTGTATGAAGACCGAAATAAAATAACAAACCCAGGCCTGCGCTGCGGATCATTAGCGAAACAAACACAGTATCGGCGACATAGGAAAGCAGACGAACTTCGATCTTTACCGAATGTTTATCTTGACCGACAGGTTAGTCATCACTACAATTCATATACTGACAAAACAAACTGGTGAATTTGAAGTGGAATATCGTGACATGTCGCCAAAAATAAATGGCATTCGTGAAAATACTCAAGGATGTCTATAGCTGGCTCGGTCATGTGTCAATGACCTGAAACTTTTGATCCAGAAAGCGACAAATTCTCAGAACCAGCCGTCAATACGTCTCAGGAGATTGCATGTACACCAGAGACGAGTCCGTGTACTGCACAGTGACCGATATGTACGGCGGTACTGGGTTCCCGCTAAGGTGTCCTTATTCCTGCTTGCCTTGTAACAAATCGAATGATATCAAAACATTTTTGATAAAAAGCTGCGGGAGAGAAGGGGTAGAAGAAAGGTCGACATTAATGATGAGCAGTGACCGGTGGTCGATACATGGAGAACAAGGTCGTGATATATAACTCACATGGGCAACAAACATATCATCATCACAATCACAAACCAGTGGAACCAACTTTCCATCAGCAACCGTGATCCCAAGTTCCAAGAACACTCAAACACAACATTAAATTAAACAGGTCACGAGGAAACTTTCGAGTCTTACAGTCTCGAAGAGACATACCTTTCTTCTCTGTGATCTTAACTTCACCTTTTCTTCCTCAGAGTGTTCCATAGCTGACAAAAGTTCAGTGAATTGTAAACAGAGTTTGTTCCGTTATGTACCAACATCAAAATATCAAGCCAAGCAAAACACAAGACTATAATGCAAACACATTTCGGGCTTTATTCAAGTCGAGATTTATATTCTTCAGAACATTTTGTCACCTTTTAACCCTAACGTCGGACCTCTGAGCCGAAGCACAATTCTAATATTAGTGTGTCTGCAGTGTAATTAACCAACACTTGACAAAGTGTCTTGGACCATGACCAAGAAAGAAACCTAAACCGTGATTATTTCTTATTACACCAATTATTATCAATTTCGGGACATATTAAAAATTTTGCTATTTAATATGTATCGTTTGATAAATGTGACTTACGACAAAATCAAATTTGTCTAATAACGTGCTAAGAGAAGCAATGAGATTAGTCAAGATAGACCAGAAATGAGCTACCTGACAGCTTGTGCTGGCTGCTGCATATCGGAGGCCCTTCAGCATTCGGCATCACTGTCGAATAGATCACTGGCCTCCATGAATTGTACATCTGTGCTTAAACATCGGTTAGGAAAAACATATAGATATGTTTTTCTTTTTAACCACAAGAAAAAGTTGTTGAAGTTACAAAAAAAATATTTTCCCAGATTTCGGGAATCCCGAAAGAAGAGAATAAAGTTTCAGCCGTTTCTACTAGTTCCGCTATATAACAACGGTTCGATGCAATTATCAACAAACGCCAAAACACAAAGAGCTCATTTTCTCTCTGAATATAAAATTAGCTTTGCACTTTCTTTTCTCAACTTAAGATAAAACTAAGGTAAAATCCGAGTCCACGTTTAACTTCCGAGAAGGCACCATATTACCGACTAGAGCTGTGGTGTGTTCCCGCGGCGTTGTAATATGCATATTTCCTGTGTTAAACCGAAAAATGAAGTCGATTATACAGCAAAAAATTAATAATGCGCCAACACTAATTTAAAACGTACAAATGAATATTTTTGAAGGAGTTAAACTCTCTGAACACGAAAACACTAACAGAAGTGACAAAAAACCGGAATATCTCGTAAAACCGAACGCATACGCTTCTTCATTGCTTGTTGTTTATAACAATCAACGGAAAACATTTTAGCGACAAAACAAAAACAAAATTCATATTCACAGCTGAGATCCCTTCACGTTCAAAAACAATTGAAAGAACACCGCTTAGGGGCATATAACTTTCTATACTCTGAGAAAGGGATCCCGAATATGTTCTATATATACTTTTATTAATATTTGTACTCGCCAAATTGTTCCGCTGCATCTTTGTGCTGAAACGAGACAGAAGCGCAACACAAGTGGACGCTTCCCAACACTCATCTTGTTATATTTTATTTCTATGCTTTGAGCTTTGATGGGCTGATAAAAATAACTAGAAAATTCCGTATAAGTGAGAATGAGCTTCAAACCCACACGTGTGACAGATTAAAGTCGTTTTCTTTAATTAAACTGAAATTACTCCAATTTTTATGAATCTAAAATAATCCCATAATAATGCGCCCTCTAGAACCAACTGCTCGAGTTTTCATTTAATATTTAGTAATTAAATGTTCTTGATAACCTTGTGCTCTGATGGCTTTCACCAAAATGTCATGAAACATTAGCACCTTATTATAAGCATTATCTGCTATAATAGAAAATTCTTAAAATGCAGTTGTGGTCTCACTTCTCCATCTGTATAACAGAACAAATCTGACGTGTTTCAAAGGGGAAATGCTCGTATCACCGATGTTGGACTAGCACTGAAGCGAGTGAGCAAACAAAGCAACTGGCCTGTATACCCAGATATAATTTACACTCCAGCTACTGAATTTAGAACTGTGTGGAAATAAACGCAATTCAATAAAAATAATCTATAATTCAAGAGCCACAAATACATTCCAGCCATGCAGAGTTCCCTAAATTTTCACTGACATTTATTTATTTTATTTATTTTCCAATACAGTTTTCTCAACTTAATCCTAATGAATCCTGATTACCAGTAAACTGGCATCTCTTGTTCGGTATGGCCAACGAAGCTACCAAGACATTTTATTCTTTCTCTTTTTTGCAACAGTATAAATCACACTTTATTAAGGCTAATATTAGTTGCTGCAGAGGTACCAAGAGGAGGATATACAAGGGTTGATGGATTTAATCACATATGTGGGTCTGGGGCATTCCGAATCCCCCCTCCCCTCCCTTCTATAGAAAAGGTTTGTATATCATTTCAGTGATCAAGATCAAACTGCCCCGTCTTTTTGTGAAATTACTAATATTTTCGTTTCGAATTCTGTAATACATTGGTATATTTTTCAAGTTCGCAGAAATAATGTAGTCTGTATAACAGCTCACTGACATTGCTGTATCAGAGGTGAAGCATGCAGTAAATCCATGCGCACAAGATCCTTCAGCTCATGGCATGCAGTAACAGAAATATATTTGCTGCACCCAAAGTGTTTGTGCTTATTTATATAGTTTATATCCACTGAAATCGACGATCTGAACTGTTAAAGCCTAAGGTTATGCACCCTACCGAAACATCAAAGCATATGTTGTCCAATTATGTCTCTGTGGCCTAACTGAACTAATAGATCTATATATATATACATATATATATATATATTTGAATATGTTATTACCATACCTATATAACTCAATTTTACATAGCAAAAACATTTGTTGTAAATATTAACTTGGCAAATTACAGCAACACTCTTCCTTATTCACAGATTGAAATGCATGGTTAAGGAACTATTGACTAGACTTAGCTTTGTAGATATATAGAGATAAACTACTAGTCGAAAAACATCCAATATTTAGACGGCATCCTAGATTCCACTGAGCTAAAATACAATGCATGAAGTGATCTCTTTGAACACATCTGCTACAAGTAAAAATAAAATAAAATAAAAATGTGCATATTTTAAGAATATTGCTATTAACTGGAACCCTGCAAGCTACATGGACCTAGAACACTGCCAGCCCTGAATCTTTTCATATAGGTATTTACTCTGCAGTGGAAAGCATTTACATTTAAATGTTGTGGTACAAAAATTAAAGAATCCTTTTTGAGAAACACATTTCCCAAATATATTCAGCACTGATAACCAAGCGACAAGCCGAGCACTTTTTAAACTGAACCTCCAAATGAGGCGATGTTTTCCAAAGCAAAGTTGGAATTATATAAGTACTACAACGTTTGTTTGCAAACAATTCCTTTGGACTTGACACAATGAATAGTCTCAACAATTCCAACATCAATAACAATAACTGTAAACGCATATAGCATAACAGTCCAAACAGTAACTTGAATAACAGAATTCAACAACAACAACGAAGACTACGACAAAACAATCCTTTGTCTAAAGCAAGATAATCAAGTGCTACTGTTTTAGCCTGTCTGCAGTTGCTTTTCTTTTACCCTTCACAGCCACTGAAACACTGCATATACAACACTGCTGCACTAGATACAATATTATAGATATACTGAATGGATCTACTTAGTAGACATGCTGGAACTAGAGAACTCTAAAGCTAATTTGATTTTCATATCATCTTTCAGTTACAAGCAAAGAATCTTATTCTTCAGTTCTATAAAACTGGCTTGCAAGTTCGGTTCAACAATATGTCTTTCAGCTCTAATCTGTGCAACACTGATATACATGTTTTAGGAAATGGGTCGATTATACATTGCATTTCCTATATGCCTTTTTCGTTGTTTCTTGACGGATTTCCTGAAATCCAAACAACTTATAGTTTACATTCGTTCTATACAAATGTTATCGGTGTAACATATGATGTTCAGTGTTCTTAGCTTTTGCTATTTCTCATCTACAGATAAAAATAAAATGCATGCATTTCATAGAAAACGGGTTCTAGTATTCCTTGAACTAGTAGCTAACTAAATGTGAATAGTCTAAATTCGCCTATGTAACTGCAGTAGACGTACAGCATATGTAAAGTTTTATAATCCACTGCCAAACTTTGGTGAGTAAATAATTTATTAACATAAAGCAAATATTCCATTGAAATTCTTTTAATTCTACTAAACCCTTTAATAAACTCAAGTTTAATGGACACGCACTAAGATAAACACAAAATGACACAAAACTCATGCATCCACAAACTTTATTTATGTCATAGCTTTGAAAATGATTTATCATGCATTGCCACATGGATAGTAGCCTCTGGAACTAGGCACCCTGCCGTCCGGTATACAAAATGTAAAGCTGGTGTCCTATTCATCGACTTACTTTGAAGAGAAAGGATCGAAAAATAATTTATCATCTTGTCAAGTTCTAGAATTCAAAGTTTTGCTTAAAAATCTTGAGGAATAGGGTAAAGAAGCGAAGTGTTTTAGAGTAGTCCAGTAAATAATGAAACGAGCCTTCGTTCAGTTTTGTACAATTATTTGCAGATCATCTGTTTCTGCCACAACACGTACACAGAAACAGAAAAATAAACAACATACTGATGCCACATCTTTAATCTGAAGATAAATTTAACCTCAAAGCTCTTAACATGGGGTGGATTTAGCTGACTGCAGCACAGTGTAGGACCCCAAATGCAAGCACTTTCTCCATTGGGGACCCAGTCGATAGAATCTTATCAATCCAATAGATTATTTAGGCCAAACGCACGAGTTAATCAATGAAAAACATCATCATTGAAGTAGTGGTAGCTACTTGCATTGTACTCCTGGATGTAAGGAATTGGCAGCAGTATATTCTATGCTATAAAAGGCACCATATGCGAGCGATGTCCATACTACGTCCTAAATGCCCTTTGGCTTTGCCCCCTCCGGCAAAGCGTGTCATAGTTGCGTCTACAAACTAAAGAACCTATTGTCTTTATATTCGAACAATAGACTGGCCAGTGTTGAAGTATGAAGAACTCGAGTCAGCGAAAAGTGATAAATGATTTAGCGATTCAAAGAATATCGAAGAAACACTAACAGTATAAAGAAAGACCTTCTGCAGTATGAATTGCAGTAGAAAGCTCTCTCGTCCTCGGCGGAAATTTAGGGCAGTCTGGACAACAGGAAGCGAACACAGATAAGTATCGCAAATTTCTTTGGGCATGAGTGAATGATCAGCTAGATTGCACACTTTAGTCTTGTATTGTTCGTATAAAGTACTATAGGCAATAACTAACTGTGCAGTTACAGCGCAAAAGGACAAATTCATTTTTAAGATTCCTCCTCTAAAGAAATTGAATTGCTTCGGGGTTGTTTTTCGCAGTCACGGATGTCATCTTTTCAAGCAGAATTGACATTGTGCAACTATAACAGCTTCTGACTAAAGTTGTTAACAATTATTATTGGTTCCTGTTGCCTCATCCTCACTGCAGTTGGTTAAGTTAGATGTGAAAATGTCATTTAAGGGGTCACTGGTAAGCGTCCGAATAGGACAAGCTGAGGAAACATAACTTCTTGTCAAATACCACTAAATACCAAACAGTGTTCTCAATTCAATTATCTGAAAATACTTTCAATTTTATATTTATCAAGTATTGGCTACATTCAGATACTTCGTTCTTAATGGAACATTAAGGGTATAATTGATAAGTCAGTTGTCATTATTGCCCTTTCCTTAGGAAGAAGTAGGGTGCAAGTTAATTCGATTAGGTAATTAGCAGGTAAACACAGAATACAATATCTCGAAGATTAATCCACAAACTTCCACTTAAAATCGAAATATTGATATGTACAGCTACTAATAATAGTATCACTTGATCCCGATATCCTTTACCTTAACAGAAATCCAATTGATTTTCAATAGCCCATGAATATATTTAGATAGTGCCTCTGGGAGTTTTAGATCCTAACAACTTTTAAAAATACAATGGTTCAAGATGAATGCACGAACCCTAATTCGATAGCCTATGTTTAACTGAGGCAATGATCAAGTATCCAATTTGCACTAAAGTCATCTCTTAGTCTATGTGGCCGGAATATTTGTAATGGCAAACTCCAGGAATCGATATACGGCATGAACACATACTCCTTCGCAATAACAGACGTGCAATTAAAATGATTGATATGCAAAATTTACCCGCAACAGTTAACTTACGACTTCGATGTGATGTCATTCCAATCGCTATTTGATCTTACCTCCTTGACGCTAGTTACAAAAAACTATTTTAGAACATACATATAAATATGATACGCAGTACAATACACATTTCGAGTTTATGTCATTATGATTTGAAAATGTCCCTTCTGCATAGGGTTTATCAATACTATACATTCACACATCACTGGTCATCGTATGCATCAAAAATGGTTCGCCAAGATTGTCTTGATACGAGGTCATGAACACTGTCACTTTCTAAAACAGCACAAACTCACAGTAATACAAAGTGTCCGGCCACGAAACAGAGAATAAGAAAATAGAGTATTATCTAAAGGTTAGAATGAAAAGTGTTTGTCAACCAATGTATATATATATATAAAGGAGAACAACCTGGCAAAAATACTGCAAAAAAACAAGCTCAATAAATGAAATCTTAAAACCAACGTTTCAAGATGAAAATCATTCAGTTGCCTACATTCTGGCAGCGTACCCATCCACTTGTAATATATGCACTGAATGCCTCTTTGTACAGGTCAAACTGATGTAGAATGTTCAGCTTTATATTAGTCTCCAAACAGGAAATACAACAGTTAAACCCTTTCACTGTGAAATATGAGCACCAGCATTTTAATGGTTAGCACAAGGTTTTGCTACTTTACGATATATCTGAATGTACAAGAATGCCGATTTATGTTATGTCTCTGAACTTAATTTCAACTGAACTGGTACTGTTCTTGTCCGTATTCTAGCCTAGTCTGGTTGCTCATCCGTTGCTGTCGCTCTATCTCTGTTTCTCTATCTTTCTGTAGTACATCTGTCTCTGGCTGTGAAAGTACCTCTGTCTTATGTCCTATGAGTTATTGTAGAGTCATTGCAAGCAGGTACTCTGTGTCTCTGTCTGTGCTCTCTCTCTCTCTCTCTCTCTCTCTCTCTCTCTCTCTCTCTCTCTCTCTCTCTCTCTCTCTCTCTCTCTCTCTC
>JANVCJ010080720.1:0-7500 GCA_026413505.1 Epizoanthus ramosus | reverse complement strand
GGGGGAGGGGGCTTGGAAAAAGCGTACGTTTTGTACGCTCGTCAAAATGATGAAGAAATGGACGACCCCTTAGTAGTTGCGACGTGTCTCGTCCTAATATAACAAATTCACAAAGGAGAGACCTCTCTGAAGCAGTTACTTGCAATAGTTAAGTTTGACCAGTATTACCAACATATGTCCTATCTGTTCAACAGACCCAGTACATGTTCTGCTACGAGATTGTACAGACGTTTTTGGACTCCTTCAGTGATTACTCAAACTTCAGCAACTGCTGATCCACTCTGGATGCGTCTAAGTACGAGTTGTAAAGAAAGTTGAAACACCTAGCGGATGCTCTGCCCACTGAGAATCTTGAAGATACAGGTCAATCAACTGGGTTCACGTAGATTTTGTGTTGATTCGACGAGCAAAATATAGCATGTAGTGTGGCTATTTATAGGAGTTGTAAGGAAAATTGAAAGACTAATTTTTTAACTCAGAAAAAAATGTATTCAAAAATGAGTGTTTGATTTCTTTCCAACTCAAATAGTATTACCACTCTCAACGGCAAGCTGAATGAAGTCGTTTTGGGAATCAATGGAGAGTATTCATTCATGATCTTAACTTGGTGCTTACAGTTAGAATTCCTGGCGAAATTTTGTAATTTCTAAGTTCCAGTCCCGCGATAAGAAGAGAGAGCATAGGACTGTACAACAAATATCAACCACTCATTGGAATAATTTCGCAAATGGCAATGCTTGTCGGCTCTAGTCTTAGTCAATTACTTTGAACAGGAAGTTTCGGTATAAAAGACGAACGGCACATTCAGTTGTCGCTCAAATTCCGTGGAGTGAACATCTCTGTCACAACGCCACAACATGTGTTGCTCTGTCAAACCAAACTCAAGTACACCGTTAACGTTTTTGGCCATTACTAAGATATTACCTTCCTTCTGTTCACCGTCTCTTATTTAGATTTTAGAAGAAAAATGTAGTATTTTAAAACAAGAGAACTGAATCGCTCGCTTGCTGGTCCATTGCCTATGCAATTTGTACAATTTGAATATCATTTTTATAGTTGTGCAGTATTTGTAATTGTGAATTTGATGGAAGCATCTAAAACAAATTAAAAAAATAAATAAAAAGGGGGAGGGGGATTAGTATCCCTTTTGTACTGGAACTTTTTATTTATTTATTTTTTCGAGTATGATTTGTACTAACAGAAGATCTTTAACCATTTCTCTCAGGGAGTTGTAGTTACGAGAATTCCTTCATCCCAACTCCTTTATATAGTACAGCGGATAAGCCAAAGGGGCGTGCACTTTTACCTAAAAGCATGAAACTTTCCACAGTCATATATGTACTACAAAGCATACTTTCGTGTTAGGTTCGCAAATTTAAGCGATAGCAGGTTGGTACAGCCAGAGAGATACTGCTTCTCAGCAATTCAGTAAGGTTTATTAGCTATTTTTATCAGTATGAGGTCATTCTCATTTTGATGACGTTATAGATCAGACACCAGATAGCTCCACATCTGAAAATGAAGTTTATGCTCTGAACTTTATTTGCTGAAAGTTCTTTTAGGTAAAAGTGCACAGTATGGTCACTTTTTGAGCATTATCCGCTGTACTAATACTAGGAGGGAAAGAGCAGCACAACAAATGTTATTTTTCATAAGTTTTAGTTAGGTTCTGTTTTGCTTCCTGTACAATAATATCTGTACGTTATCAATATATTGCCGAAGAAGTTACTTTTGGTGTTTTGTGTGCTCCAAATATGGCTTTACAGGCCTCAGATAGTTTTTTACTTGTTTTGTAAAATCGACATGAACATTTCAAACCTATTAATAAAACTACTTTGCCTGATATATTACTACATTTAACTATATTTGATTCAACAGATTTTTAAATCGGTTGAAACATTAAAAGATTAAAATACATGCCCTTAGTGTTATTTTTTTAAAAAAAGAGCACTTCAGTTGACCACAATGAGCAAACATTAGTTAATTACTTAAATGTATTGCAATTAGAGGTAATTGCATTATCGACTAATTACTATCATTAGTTACTTTCCCCACACGCAACGTCTAATTAGCAATTCGTTTATGAGCTCGAAGATATTGCCAGTAGATATTGAGAACGAGTGATCTAATTGTATTAGTGCAAATTTCTAGACAAGAAATAATTTAACTAAGACTTAAATATTTTAAATAAGAAGTACTGAAATAGATCCCAGCTCTCTTGCGAATGTTCACAGGTGTGTGTAATGACGCGTGTCGATGTTCTATTGGCTGACAGATAGTGAGTACGATAGCCAATCAGAACGAAGCATTTGCGATAGATCTTGACTAGATTTCTACTAATCGCAATTGTTCTTGGGTTGATGCAACCACTTACTTGACTTCCTAAGTGGTGTAGATTTTAATGCTCTGATTCAGTAGTTTGTAGGGTGAAACAACAGCTGGATTAATAAATGTGAAAAGTCCAGTTTATCCTCAAGTAAAAAAAAGGCATGTCCGTTGCTTGGACCACCTAGTTTGTTACGTTACTGTTTTTGTTTTTGTTCTTGTTCTTGTTATTCTGTTCGTACAACGTTCATTGTTCTGCTAGTATTGTAATTTTCGATGTTGAAAGATGCTGCAAATTGTTCTACAACTGCAATCAAACATATTATGCGGATCTAGCTCTAACTTGTAAACGACTCTTATCTGTGCGGCATATTAAGTTTAGACTCCAAGTAGTGAGTCAAACTGCGATGTCAGGATTTATACGCTCCCTACCCCCTCCCTCCGATTTCCCTGAGGCCCACTATATCTTGATATCGTTAAACAAAAAGAAAATTCTGCAACTATCATTGGTAAGCCGTGGGGAGACAGAGCAGATGTGGAACATTTGTTCACTCTTGTCTTGTATTTGACCAACATTTGACCAATATTTGACCAATATTTGACCTAGCCCCAGGATGCCCGGCAGGACCTTTCAAAAGCAAACAACAATCGCTCAATCAATCAATCAATCAATCAATCAATCAATCAATCAATCACTCAATCACTCAATCAATCAATCAATCAATCAATCATCAATCAATCAATCAGACTATCTATATTTTTCTTGAAGCACTGAAAATCATGAGTTAATAAAACTACTTTTGTTTTTAGTTATTAAAATATTCAAAAATCGACTTAACATTAGGAGGTGCAACAGAATAATAATAATAATAATAATAATAATAATAATAATAATAATAATTTATTTCTTATAGAGCGCTATTTACAATTACAGATCAATAGCGCTTTACATCATATGTTAACTTTTAAAGTATAATTTGTACATTATATATAATAGTACTAAGTAAAATATATTAATAGAAATAGAGTATTAAATTAACATATATAAATACACCAAGATATACATTTTCCTAATGTTTGAACTAAAATTAGAAATATGTGACACTTGGACACAGTAGATAGTAATCCTTGTATCGGATTTACAAGACGATCTTTAAGTCACGAATTTGCATAGCACAAGATCCATGTTGTCAGCAGGTTTCTAGTGAAATTCATACGTCAAAAACGTGGTTTAAGGTCTCAGGACTGCAAATGTGTCTGTTCATATATCTTGTATGACGTCCATTTGCTTCTCAATGGTGATTGAAACTGATAGTCACGCTATCAAGTGGTCTGCTAGGTTATCAGAATTCCTATCTCAGACTGATGTTGGCAAAGCACAGAGGCAGAAGCGTTCATAATTACTGAGGTCGACGGTTCTGAAGCTCAAAAGACGACAAGTTTCTGAGAATCGACCTAAAACTGGATTTATTGTTGGACATATAACTGTCACAGATGAATCGAGGTCAATGTTTTGCAAAGCGAAAGAAATAACATGCTAATCCGAGTATCTGGTGTCAGCTCGATTCATCCCGTTCTGGATAAAATAATTCGTCAATTATTCAAGGTAATAAACGCGAACACAGAAGCATGAATCCCAAATGACTTACAATGTTTGATGTGACAAGAAGTGCGAGAAGATCATCTTTGTTTGGGTGGTTTCTAATCCTGATTCAGACTACTGCTGTGTTTGGTAAGTGATAAATCTTTAGAGTTATATCAAATATTGGGTACGGTGTCACTGATTTGATTGTAATGCATGCAACTGTTGCTGCAATAGCTGATTCTGGCTCATCTTAGCATCTGCCCTCCCGGTAATGAATTGCTTTAATAGTGGATTCAGTACTATTCAAGAATTATATTCTTACTCGGTCATGATAGAAAACCTTACACGCTGTATCCTGTAACTTGTCAAGATGTGACCTTGATTTACTATGAATAGCTATGAATAACTTCCGCATGGTGGAAATTAGCCAAAAGGATCAGGTTGATTCAATATGGTATAATTTATATTTGGCCTTTTTAGCTCGCTCTATTTTCAAACACAAAGCGCTTCACAACCATGTGTCTCATATCTTGTCTGTCGACGTATCTTAACTATGGAATGACTCGATAATAGACTCGAGTTGCTGTCCCATAGTCAAGACCTCTACGAACGAAACCTGCGAGTGAGACTTCCGGACAAAGATAACGTATAGACTTCGGCCTTCCCTTTTCCCATCCAAATTGCTTTGCCTGAAATTGCACAGGAGCCATCCTAAAACTAAATCTTCATGTTTTGGAGAAATATAATGCCGAGACTGGACACAGCTTCTATCTTGAGAACACAAGAAATACTACAAGAAATATAACCAAAGAATGAGAAGATGTATCTAAATGTGTCGTTGATGTGAAATTATGTTCTTGTCACATGCTTCAAGATGATGTACGTATTATTTCCCATCCACCAACATCAATGACCGTTCTTCATCTGGAATCCGTGGGATTTTTCTGAAATATTAAGGTAGCGCTCGAAGTGGGAGTAGTCAGTTCTCAAATAGAATGCAACAACCATGGGATCTAGTTTACGGCTAGAGTTGGCCAGAAGTAAAGTAAAGTGGTCCATTTATATTGCGCCTTTTCCATATGGATATGCTCAAAGGCGCATTACAATAGTCAGTTTACCCCCAGCGAACCGAAAGCTAATTGGCAGCTTATGTCCAATTATGCTAAGGTTGCCATATGTGGTGATCTTAACTGGCGATTGGTTTATGTGCAATTACGGTTCTACGGTTCTACGGAATCTACGGTTCGACTATTACTATCCCTTCATGGTTTTCCATTTGACACACTGTTTTAAATACGTCGATCATTTCGAAGGCACGCGGTAGGTGTCTTTGAATTGATAGAGTTCGACACACGTATAAACTAGATTTGTTCCTGAATTATGTTTGACAAGGCAAAAGCAAAACACGCCTAATAGTATTTGTGCACTAACAACCATGTGAAATGTATATTATTTTGTTATTTATATTTATATTTTTATCATTTTAGGGGATAAATAATTATTTTTAATTTAAAGAGTGTGAATTTAAAAGGTATATAACTGATTTAAGAAAGTAATCAAACAGGTTTGAGTCGGCGTCGACGAACAATTGTTAACTTTCTATTCCAATTTATGTGAATGGAAATCAGAATCCACTTGTTTGTAATATCGAAAGAGGAATCAGACTTACCCGTATGTGGTCTGGAGCTTGTTTTAGGAAGTAGTACGACCAAAATCCCCATCAGAAGTGCAAGTCGCGATTTCATGTTAATATTCCAAACAGTTCCTGTTATGACCGCATTTATCTTCCCTTCTCCTAATCACACTAGATATGGAACAAGTGTATTCTATTGCTATTAATGCTGCTAGCTTAGATATCGGCAGATAATTAGAATGAAGACGAATATATCCAAAACTCTCGTGTAGTCACTATTATTTCTATTAGATGTTTGTTTTCTTATAAATGTTTACTGTTTCTGTCAGGTTCTTTTGAGAAGTATCAAATCAAGCTTTTATCAAAATGTAAACAACATGCCAAGAAACGTTTGTAATTCGAACATTGAACACGCAATGAATATTCAAGTTATTTTTGATAACACTAAATGCAACTGAATACCATTCTCTGTCCGTTAGCTCCAACCAGGGCGAAAAGAGAAGATGTTGGAACACTCATACTATTGCTTGGGCAGCTCCGTGATGCGGAGTGAGGAATGGGAACCACAACAACAACAACAACAATTTTATTGTGTTAAATCTTGAAATTGCAGGATTCAGTAAATATATTGGCAGGATATTGTTTGCTGTATTGCCAACACGATACGGCAAGTGTTTAATTTCTCAACTATTGGTGATGGCTGGAGCAAAAAACGGAAGAATAATACAACCACTAGGGTACTTGTGGTTTGCCCTCTGAGGAATATTTAAGCAATATAAAACGGCTGCGAGTGTCTAAAAACTCTGGAGAACGAGAGAAGTATAAGAGTTCTCTACAGCTTTCGAAGTGTTCATATCACAGTTTATAGACACAAGCAGCTGTTTTATATTGCTTTTATAAAATAAGAAATATTTCAAGAGCGCGCGTTATATCTTCCTCTGATATCCTCTGATATAAACACTCATTTTACCATCTGTTAGCCAATCAGAGCGCGCGTTATATCTTCCCTATTTTATAAAATATAATATAATACACAGTGTATTTTAATATTTTAACGTTTACATATTTTTTAATACTTATATATTTAGATAGTTTAGACGTTTTAGATAGCGTACTTAATATCGATATTATTCTTTTTGTCATTTGTAATTTTCTTTGAGTCCCCTAATTAGTAAGGGCCTTCCCCAGCTAGAATGGCTTGACACATATATTAATAAATCAGGGCAATAAATAAAAGTTAGGAATGGTTGATCTTGAACAAAAGGAGGAAGAAGAAAGTCGAAAACTGATAAGAGAATACAAAAAAACGAAGAGTTCACAAACGAAAGATAGTTCAGACGAACAGCCTCAAGGTTGCTGTGGGAGCTGGCACAGCATGGTGAATACCCTCGCTGAAAATATAACACTAAGTTGACATAGTCTTAGAAAGAATTAAGGAAAGTGATATGAGCCCAATCAGTGGCAACAGAACTTGAAAATGGAAACCTCTCAGCTAAAAGAAAGCTTAAATTTTGCCCCTGTCGAGATAAAAGAGCTCAAAATTAAAATGTAAACCCAAGTGAAGCGAAAGAATAATTCAGAAGAAGGTGTCAAGCTATATTAAAGTTACAGTACACCTTAAGCGGTGTTTTCAGTTATCAGTTCGTAACTCCGTTAATTTTTTCCGGATACCCATAAACCTATATATCACTGGAAAGCTTATATAATTCTCTAAATGGTGACGCAAATATTTTTGTATATTTTGTAAACTGTAGCTTTTTAGAATATTATGGAATTTTGTTGCTATTAAAAGTTTCAAAACCTTTTCTGTAATATAATATGCACAAACTCTCTGTTATTCAAAATGAACTTTGTAAGTACTATAATGTGTGCCTTCTGTCATGCAAATAATAATAATAATAATAATAATAATAATAATAATAATAATAAATGAAGAAACAGTTATCCACCTTTTCTT
>JANVCJ010080709.1:0-10000 GCA_026413505.1 Epizoanthus ramosus | reverse complement strand
TTGATAAAAGTCATTCAACAGTCGTCAGTCAATAGCCGTCAGTTAATAGCCGTCAGTCATAGCCATCAGTCAATAGCCGTCAGTAAATAGCCGTCAATAAATTGCCGTCATTATTACCTGGAAGTTTGTGAATGAATGTCTACAATGTCAAATACTGCCACGATTCTGTATTTAAAAAAACGTTAATTAAATACAGCGACATCTAGAAACGTATTGGCAAAAATTCTTGGCCGAACTTGGCTGCAGAACGTAAGCAGCCCACCAGCTAAACCAATAAAACTGGAGTCCTTTTTGTGCGAATATTGAAAAGTATGATAAAAATACAATAATTAAATGTTCACTGGTCCAGGTATTCTGACAAGGCAGTTTTAAATGAGGATACTGAAGGTTGGTCAATTATAGAGTTAGGTAGAGCGCTCCATTCTATGATGGTTCTCGTAAAAAACTGTATTTATAAGTATTGGATGAACTGACTACGTTAACAAACTTTTGGGGTGAAAGGAACGAGTAATTCGAGTTTTCTGGTTGACATAATTTGGGACAGAAATTGAAGTAAATATAAGGCTGCCTCTTTATGAATTGTGATATTGTAATAAAAACATTTTTAATTCATTGATCTCTTTCTTTTGACGAAGAGACAATAAGAAGCGATTGCATTGTTGGGTTCAGGACTTGTTTCCGGAAGATTACAGTTAATAAACCTTTAGGTATCCACCTTCTGGCTAATTAAAACAGCTTGATTCGCCAAAACAACAATTCAAACCTATTTTCACTCCAGAGTTTTCACGCTTAAAAAATCAAAACTAAGTGGCTTTTTTTTGTCCGTAAACGAAACTAATCATAGTAAAACCAAACTAAAAATTCTCGCTGTGGCGCTAACTAATTCTACATTCTATTGTAAAATGATAGATCAAGTTTGGAGATAAGAACGTTTTGTGTTCTACCTTGAACAAATTATTAAAACCAATCTGATTATGAGGAAGCTATTAATTAATTAATTCCTATTAGGAATACGATCTGGAAAGTTGAGTCAATGAAATCTGTTCTCCTCTACTCACTTTCAAGTTAAGTAAACTTCTTAAAATAAATTATTCTGAGTCAATCCTGCTGAGAAAACGCGACGATGCTTTAAACATTTTACGAGTTATTTTACCGTGAAATATTGATGAATTCCAACTAATTTGGCTTAATGGAAATACGCCAATAGGGGTGTCAATTTTAGTCAAGTGTCTTGCAGAGTAGAAAGGAGTCCGCTCGTATTCCGTTGCACACGCCGATGTTTTAATTATTCAGTCTGCTATTGTTTCTTTTAGTCACAATTCAACGAATAGAAAAAATCATCGTCAAATGTACTGAAAATTTAATTTAAAAATTGTTTTTATTTTGGAAAACTGCGGCACGTTCAGAGATATTCGTGTAATATAGCACATAAATAAACTGGACAGAATGCGTTAAAGCTTCATTTTAAAGCCTTCGGAAATGTGATAATACAAAGAAGTAGAATCTTTATCATATCACAACAAATTTAAACTGTGATTATTGAAGTTTCATTGTTGAAACTGAAGTTACGTCCTTGCTGATTTACTTTATCTATCAAAATACCATCAATAGTAAAAACTCAGATTGTCCGTTATTACTTGAATATGTTCAAGGTCGTTCAAGGGCAGTTATCGCGGTAAAAAGCTTTACTGAACTAAATAGTAGTTACACGTGTCAAACGCAGAACCTTACTTCTTTGACATGACTGTTCGAGAGTTTGTGAAAGAATATATAGTGTGTGAGAATATTTAATAAAAGGAAAAAAACGTTTGCATTGAATAAAACTCGTTTAGGATTGCATTTGTTTCAACTGCCAGTTTAAATCGATAATTATATGTTCATGGAGCTATAAGGCCAATGATTTAATTGGACTCTTTCTTGCTTTAAAAGCCCCATTTACACGAGCATTTTGCTCGTGTGTGAATGAACAAGTTTTCTTTGGGAAATTTTTTCCTTTTCAAGTTTATTGGCTCGTGTGAACGAATGAACTAGTTATCCTTGACAAGACTTCTATTGTAGCAACAGTACTCTTATGCAGCATAGGGCAACAAAAACAAATGGATTTTGCAATTTCTTGCAATGTTTTCCTTGTCGAGCCATACACACGAGCAAGCTTCGCCACTTGGTAATATTTCCTTGACAAGTCTCCTTGATTAAAGTTTCTGAACAAGAATACTCGACAAAGAAACACCTTCCGACATTTTCCTTTACACACGGGCAAATAAAATTTGGCAAGTGAGAACTTACTTGGCCAGAATGAAGGATATTACGCCGCAAGATGTAGCAACCGACGCAAATGTAGCATTAACGCAAAATGTAACAAATTTGGCGCAAAATGTAACAACCGACGCAAAGTGTAACAACCGACGCAAATGTAGCATTAACGCAAAATGTAACACATTTTGACGCAAAATGTAACGACCGACGCAAATGTAACATTAACGCAAAATGTAACAAATTTTGACGCAGAATGTAACAAATTTTGACGCAAAGTGTAACAACCGACGCAACTGTAACATAAACGCAAAATGTAACAAATTTTGACGCAAAATGTAACAACCGACGCAAATGTAACATTAACGCAAAATGTAACAAATTTTGACCCAAATATATCGACCAACGCGACTATTATTTATTATCATTATTATTATTATTACTATTATTAATCTTCCTCCAACTGTAGCGTTGTGCAACACTAACCCACTGTTTAACACCTTCTCTTCCAGATACGCTACTGGGTGGAAAGATTAAAGATTTGTACTATGACAAGGAGAAAAAGGAATATTTCTTTGACCGTGACCCGGACCTGTTCAGCTATATCATAGGTTATTACCGCACGGGCAAGCTTCATTTTCCAGAGGACGAGTGCGCATGCTCGTTTGCTCACGAACTTATATTTTTTGGCTTCAGCACTGAACATATCGACCCATGCTGTTACGAATATTTTGGGGAACAGGAAGAGGAATCTGAAGAATTTATGATTGGAAGACAACAACGAAGGGAGTTAGAAAATCAACCTGAGCAGATATTAGTTACTCGCAGAGAAAAACTGTGGAAGATGTTTGACGATCCGGGCCAGAACCTGATTGCACTTATAATGCACTACGTCTCTGGAATATTCATTTTTGTAAGCGTAAGCGCATCTCTGGCCGAGACTGTTTCGTGTGGTAATGAAAAATGTGGCGACAAATTCGAAAAATTCTTCTTCATCTTGGAGTCAATCTGTGTGATTCTCTTTACAGTTGAGTACCTTGCCAGACTTTGGTCCACTCCCCAGCGCTGGGAATTTGCCAAGAAATTCCTGAGCGTCGTTGATTTAGTGGCGATACTGCCGTACTACGTTGGCCTCGTGGCACCAGAAGCTTCTGAAGGGCCCTTCACAGTCCTCAGGGTTTTCCGAATCTTCCGCATTGTAAAAATGTCTCGTCACTCCAACAGAGCACAGCAAGCTGGCTCGTCGCTCAAGAAAAGCTTCTCCGAGTTGAGTTTTGTGGGTGTGGTGTTCGTTGTAAATCTCCTTATATTCTCAAGTGTCATCTACTACTCAGAGTACAGCTATGAGAACACTACATTTGTGCATATTCCCGCCACTTTCTGGTACACGATTGTTACCATGACAACGCTTGGGTAAGTAGAAAGCTCTTTGACTCCCGATAATAGGGGCCTTAGGCCTGTTGTGAACGTTGAGCTTCAAGATAATAATAATAATAATAATAATAATAATAATAATAATAATAATAATAATAATAATGATAATTGATTTCTTAATATAACCTTTCTCCAAACAAACAACTAGTAACTAACTAACACTGAGACTAACTATAATTAACTAACTGACTGACTGACTAACTAACTACCTACCTACCTACCTACCTAACTTAAAAGATTTATAGGAGCAGAACATATTATTTTTTACTATCCTTTTTTTTATTCGTTCTTTTGTTTTTTATTAGTAGAACATTTTACTGCTAGTGCTGTGAAATAGCTGGGGACCTGGGTCTTAGAAAATTCTCTTTTTATCCTGGAAGACTCTTGAAATTTTATTTTCTCAAACAAAATCCTGTTTAACGAACAATTATTATGTAAAATACATAACATGCCAATAAGCAGGGAGCGGTGTACAAGCAGTATATGCAAATTTCATTTAGTTCACTGACACCTAAACATAGATAAAATGTTTTCTTAATTTCGAGTGATTATGATTGATTAAAAGTTGGTTTTGGATGATCATGCAAAATTATACTTCCCTTAAGTTTCTCTCTCACGACGAAAGGCCGACACTGTTAGAAATCTATTTATAACCGCCGTTCCAGTGTCTGGCTTCACTGCCTCATGTGTACTCAACCATTCCCACGTGCACTCACCATTAGTTAGTTAGTTAGTTTGTTTGTTTGTTTGTTAGTTAGTTAGTTAGTCAGTCAGTTAGTTAGTTAGTTAGTTAGCTAGTCAGTCAGTTAGTTAGTTAGTTAGTTAGTTAGTCAGTCAGTTAGTTAGTTAGTTAGTTAGTTAGTTCGGTAGTTAGTCAGTTAGACAGTTAGTTAGTTAGTTTGTTAGTGAGGTAGTTAGACAATTACTTAGTTAGGTAGTTAGTTACGTCAGCTAGACAGTTGGACAGGTCAATACAGACGCCGAACGGCATCGCGGGAAATGTGGTGCTTAACTGTTATGCTTCGTGGCCTTTTGTAGGTATGGAGATATGGTCCCCCAGAGTGTGATCGGCCGCATGACTGGAGCTATATGTTCGCTCAGCGGTATATTGGTGGTAGCTATACCCGCCCCTGTGCTGGAGAAGAACTTCAAAAACAAGGATGATATCGACGAACTCCCCACCCCTGAGGAGATAGCCAAGGAAAAGGCAAAATACGACATTGGCTAGCCGTGTATAGGACCGAAGATAGCAATGCTTTGAACGCCGAAGGCGTGAGCTAGTCCGGGAGCATTATTTGGACGCGTGTTCCCATAGGAACGTTACTAAATGAACTCTTATTTCCAGCCATTTCAGGGACCTACATATATTATCTGTCTAATACTCTAAGGGGCCGATCATTTGATTTGTGTTTGGGAGGAGTCGAAGAATTTAAAGAAAAAAATCGAGAGAGAGAGAGAGAGATACAGACAGACAGACAGATAGAAGCAGAGAGAACTGTCCCCCGCCCCCTCCCCTTGTTAGTTTATAAGGCCCTAGTGTGGCATTGGCAACGATGCTGCATCATTTCGACGCTTTTTGGGCATCAACCTTGTCAGCTAAATACGTTATCCGGCAAACGTGGTCTTTTTCTAGAAGTTTTTAACTCGGAAAATAGTTTTGTTGCTACTTACATGGTTGTCGATGCGGAAGATAGGCGGATTTTTGCTGCTGCAATGTTGATCAACAAACCTTTTTAATTCAACACAACTCTGGGAATTTGAACAATGAAACTTGGGTAGGGTAGAGCATGTAATCAGACTGTCAAGCTTTTAAGCTTAACAATAACTGAAACGCCAAAGAAAACTGAGGCGAAATGTAACATTGACTGTCAACCAGTGAAAACACAGATAAAGCATACATGCTTTTGGAGAATCTTTTCTTACAATACAATCACAGCTGGCTTTTGCTACAACTTTTTGACCCCACAAAATGGTTCGTCAGTGCCAATCAAATTCGCTCGAATTATTGTCCATGCGCACTGATATTTTGATAACCATGTGAATTTGCTATGTTACCAGGCTCCTTCGCCAAAGTGAGTGAACAAACGTATAGAGGGAATAAACGTTTTTAAAAAACGTCGCCATGTCAAAACCTAATTGCAAGAATATCTCGATGACATGGTTAAAATCAAATTCGTTCAAATGCAATCGGCACAGGCATCGGGAAGTGTTTGTGTTTATTAAAATATAGAAGTGTTATACACAATAACGTGATCCAAATCTTAACCGTCTGTTGCAGCGTGCCCTAGAGATGATGTCTTGCCATGTGACTACCCTATGCTCTGGGAGCCATTTTATTCGTCTTTTCCAGCGAAACTCGTTCTCGTGTCACCGTTTTGTTTCTAGCTTCCAAGCGCGGTCGCGTAAGACCCTCCACCTTCCCGCGCAGACAATACAAAATATAAAACGACGGAAACTAGAGTTGAGACATTTTATCAATTTTCTGATATTATTTTCATCATTGAACTCGGATATGCGGCGTGGAGAAGAATGGGTTATACCCGCATTCACTTGGAAGCTAAAAATACAAAATGGCGGCATGATACTGACAAAACTGTCGCTGGAACATGCAGAAAAAATTGCTACTGGAGGAGGTTTATGTAAAAACTATATCCAGTCACACCGCACGTGAGTTAGTTTGTAAATAAATCCACTTATTGATACGGAAAACCAACACTTCTCGATGCCCGTGAGTCAAGTAGAGTCAAGGGTCTTCTAGCCACCGGAGGAGTGGAATGCAGCCACGACGTCACGAGCCGGATGACATGTGACGTCACTCATCCGGGCAACGCCATAGCGGCAAAGGTCTGACGTAATAAAATCAATGATGGCTGAACTTAGGAAAACCGCGACATATGTTGCAAACTGTTTTCTTCCAAAGATACTATCAATGTTAAGAAATACAGATCGGTACTTCAAAAGGTGCGCACAATCTAAAGAACAAGTCTAAAAGTTGGTGTTGGCCAGTCCATACCGTTGGGGGAGAGGGAATCCATCTCGTCCGAAATCAGTCACTCAAGAAGGTTCGTCATACAAATAGACCTCGTTTCAAATATTTGAAACTTGAAAGGGGGGTTCCAGAACCCCTGGAAACCCCCTGGGGACGCCCCGGTACCGATCACGTGTATATTACTAGTTTTTATTCTATTCTAAGAATAAAATGTCAGGGAAAATGTCTTGCAGGCTTATCGCTTCTAAATGGGAATAAATAAAACAACATTATTATTTTCACATGTCTCTTTGTTGTCGGCAAGTTACAACAGGCCGTGATACATGTATGGTACTGGATTTAGTCAGCCAGTATTATTGCTAGTGACTAATCGATTGTATCTAGTGTTGGTGTTAGTGATCTAGTATTGGTCATAGTGATTCAGTGTTGGTCTTAGTCATCTAGTACTTGTGTTAGTGTCACTAATGTAATAATGGTCATAGTGATCTAGTGTTGGTGGTAGTGATCTAGTATTGGTCGTAATGATCTAGTGCTGGTGTTAGTGACCTAGTATTGGTCATAGTGATCTAGTGTTGGTGGTAGTTACCTGGTATTGGTCGTAATAATAATAATAATAATAATACATTTATATAGCGCCATTTCTACTAATTATCCAATGGCGCTTTACAACACTATTGAGATAGAAAAAACACATAATCACCTGATCTGTCAAGAATTTCATCAACTTTTCGCTTATTTAACCAGCTCTGAGCATGTTCCGTCATTATCCTCTCCTCTTCTGCACGTGCTTCTTCCACATCGATCCCTAGCAATGAATAACAAACAACATCAGTGTTTCCGACCTTTACTGATTGATACTAAATCGGAAGAACTTTTTCCAAGGTCATTCTCCTTTACATTAAAGAGCCCAAGGATTTCACAAAGATACAAAGGCGACAGATAAGATAAGATTATAAGATAAGCAGAGATTCAACCCTACTTATTGTACTTATAACATCAAAGGAGAAGAGTCCAAAGGGAGTCTTCATAGTCATGCTCCTACTACACATATTGTATTTTGAGATGTCAGATGATGTCATTTCCTGCAAAGTTGGTACGTGGGTGGAGGTCAATTAACAGTGTGCACTGTTACAAGCACAGGTAAATTGTCAAGCCATATTGGTTGCAAAATCTGCATAATTTCTGACACTTCTGGAAGTATATTAAATAAATGCACTTTATTTATTGAGGGTGACACATTTAAACAAAGTAATCTCCCATGTGGCCCTCAACCACAACACCAGGATCACTACTGTGCTTGTTTCAAGATGTGTGCAGGTTCTGATCAGCTGATTAAAAAACTAAAAAATAAAGTGACCTCAACTTGACACAAGTCTGAGAAATGGTATTTAAATTCAGTTTCAACGTTGGAGAGCTTCTCCAAAGTGGGAATATAATACACAGCTCTTCAAATTGAATCAAATTACAGATCTATAGTAGAAAGAGTTCTAAGCAGATTTCTCTCAAGTTCTTTCAAGCTTGATGACTAACAAATAACTGAACATTATTACTACAGCAAAGTTGAGGAAGGTGACTAAACAATCCAGCAATTAAAACAGATCAATTTATCTGATGGCTTGATATGGTATGCTCAGTTGTGTTCCAAGTAACAATGACTGTATTGCTATTTGCAAGGTGAATATGATGAAATGGATCAGATCCAACCAGAACCTTTGATCTGCCACCAAACAAAACCCTAAAATAATTAGGAATTCTTCATTGTTAATGTAAATTTATGGCTAGGTGAATAATTAAAATATATAATTTTCATTTGTAGCACTCTTATCACTTGAAAGTTGTTAAGTACTGTAAAATACAATTTAATGAATAATATACATGTATGTGTATTACAAAAAAATTGTACTAGTTAATCTTCTAAGAGTTTTGGAGTGATGAGGATATAATTATATAAAATCCCCCCTCCCAAAAAAAAAAAAGAAAAAACTTGTACAGGTGCTGCGAAAGAACTAAAAAGCAGCTTTCTGATCTTGTTTACTCAGTAATTGGGGCAAGTCCCTAATAAACCATGGAACAGATGATATCAACTGATGTAGGGCCTAACTCCTAAATGGCAAAACTTCATTTCTCACATGCCGTGGGTACAGGGAACACACCTGGTATAATAAACTACTTGAAACATTACCAATAAATCTATTTGTCCTGAATGTTGGCTCCCAAACTGAACTTGTTAGTTGTTCAAAGTGGATAAGATGTATCCATTACATAAATCGCTGCCCACTTGAAAAGTGATCCACTCTTTGCACAGCCCAGGCCCAGTAAGTTGATCATGTCTCTACAATATAGGGGCTGCTTTCATAGCAAGACATAGCAAAACAACGGTGGGGTGAGATGGATGGGGCTGGCCCATAAGGAAGTGTCAACTCTTGGGGGACCCATCTGAATCTAGGGATCCCATCTGAGTCTGGGGGGGACTCATCTGAATCTAGGGATCCCATCTGAGTCTGGGGGGGGACCCATCTGAATCTAGGGATACCATCCGAGTCTGGGGGGGGACCCATCTGAATCTAGCCATTTTCTACGCGAGGTGTGTTTTCGCGTTTCGTAACAGTGCGGCCGTTTTCATGGTCATGCAGCTTCAACCAAACATAATTGGCGGACCTATGTACAGCAAACGGCAGCCTGATGTTTCATGTTTGCGGTATACCATGATGCGATGCTTAAACTCTCTAGTAACTTAACTACTCTAACTACAACATAATTAGTCTACCAGCACGAATAAAGAACGTTGTTGTTGTTGTTGTTGAATGATTAAAATACTTTTCAGTCTGGGGAAATGCAAGAGCTCGTTTGACCCTTACCGCAAGTCAATTCGCAGAACACGGTCGAGAACTTTGAGAATGTCTAGTCTCGTTATGGAAACATGGTCCAAACAGTAGGAGTGCAACATGCCGATTTCCTGACTTACCTGTGAGGAATATTAAGAAGATTAACAAGAGCGAGGTATTAGGCTTCATTGAGACGACTGTCCAAACCTCGTCAGTATTTTGTCTAGATCAGTATATACTGATTAGATAACCTCGCAATATCCTAGGCTTCAGCCTGAGAGATCCTTTCTCGCTGCAAAGGAAACTAGCGTCAGAGGTTAGGCTACACCTCAAGGTATCTAACAAAAGCAAAAGGCAAGGTAAAATTTGTACAATGAATACAAAATTGGTCTCACAAAATTTACTTCAAATATGGGTGCGTTTTTTGAAATATAATATATCCGCTTTCCGCCTACATGATTATCATATTAATATACTCAATATGAACCGCCAAATGCAT
>JANVCJ010080698.1:0-11328 GCA_026413505.1 Epizoanthus ramosus | reverse complement strand
TACATTCTGGATTGCAGTATTTCGTTGTCAAGGCAGAAATTCGTTTATGAAAGACAAAAGTACAAGATGCCAAGACCGAAATCTCGTGGTAAGCATTATCGTTGGTGTTTGAACTTTATTATATGAGAACAAATAATTTATTGTTTTAATACGAATCTTGTGTGCGTACATTTTCAGAATCTGTTGGCAATAAGCATAAAACGCCATAACTGTTAACGTCATATGACGTTTAGTCACGTGTCACAGAATGCGGTGTCGTGACAATTTGGATAGAGCTAGAATCGCGGATCCATTATTATTTAAGATTGTGGCTATATTTTGTGTGAATTCTTGATTTACCGAAAGTTGGGAATTTCCCTTTTAATCACTGCTTACCAGTTGTTATTTTCATTGTTTCAGGTCTTGCTTAGTTGCATTTCCTTGCTCTGTCAACAAATTATATAATATTTTGTTGTATGTGCTCATTTTATTGGGTTAATTGACTAAATCAAATGCAATATTTCGTTCTCAAGGCAGAAATCCGTTTATGAAAGACTTGAAAAGTACAAGATGCCAAGACCAAACTCTTCTGGTAAGCACTATCGTGCTTATTATGAGAATAAGTTTATTATTGACGAATGTTGTATGCGTAAATTTTTCAGAATCTGTTGGCTATAAGAATACTTCCGAATGGAATGCTCGGCACATTGATGATCTAAAATGTAAGTTATGTATTGCCTGCCGCCGGCGTTTGTTGGCACGAATGTTCATTTTGAAATTACAAAATGATAGTTGTCGTCATTGTATTAATTTTTATATTTAGCATTTAGAGAAAAGCCTGCGTGCTTCAAAACGCATTGCATCGTCTCTGGAAATTATATCCTGCATGACAGTGTTCTTTTTTATGAAGTCCTTTTTTAAGGGTTAGTGCGCGTGGGCGTCAAAGTACTATACACACAGTACCATTTCTTAACGAGTGTTCTTTAGGTGGGTGTTCGCTTGAAAAATATTCCAGTTTCCAGGATTTGTACTCTACGTACTGCCTCATCCTTTCTTGCCAGCCATTGTGTAATCCACATCGAATATACAAGTGTTTCGATATTTGAAGCTGTTTATGCTGACGCTTGCTACCCTTATCAATAATAACAAAAGTAGCCAAAGCCAAACGTTTTCTCAATCATTGTGCATGGCTGACATTTTTATATAAACAAGCACATGCAAAACGTTTGGGTTTGGTTGTATATTTTATAGTACTGAGGTACTGAGAAAATTGCTTCGACTATATGTTCTAACACACGTTATTATCACTACTATGCTAGCAATAAAGTTCTTACAGACTGTGCTAACTGTGCTCACACAGCTACGACACATACGACAGGTTATGACCGGTTCTGCTATCAGTTTTGCTATCATTTTTCGCAAAGTCAGCCAATCATACGAAATATTATAACATGTAAACACACAAAAAAAATCTATCATTTCATCATCTTTCTCGCTGGCACAAGTTGTATTAGCTACACTATAGCTAACAAAACCTGACTAGGTATTTTATCATTTCATCTCTTCCTCTAACAATATATAAGTATAGTGATTTACAGGCAGGAGTATTCATATTGCATATTACCTCTTGCCTTTATTTCCAATATTTCTTGTGGTTAATAATAATAGTAATAGTAATAATAATAGCTTTAATAGTACTTTAGTAGTACTAATAGCATCACAATACCATAAATGATATCATTAATATAATAATGCTAACAATGTATAGTAATATTAGTATCTGTTTCGAAGAGTCAGGGAGACTGAATTGCTTTTCCGTACCTACACGTGATCATGTTACCATGGCTACTTTAAAACTCGAGGCTGCAGCTCTAGCTATTTTGGTATTATTAAGGCCGTCATCATTCGCAACATACGCATAGATAGTATAACCACAGGCATGCAAGGACATCATTCGCATCAAAAACATAAACATTCTGTTTATTCAACCGTAAATTTAATGGTAAAGTTATTAAAATAAAATAAAAATTCTAGGGGTATACGATTACTTGATCCTTGTTCCACGTTGTCGGCGTATATCCAACGTTGTTGGCGCCTAGTCGTCCCGGGAGGGGGAGGGGGTACTCCTCAAAATTTTTGGTGGGAGTGTGCGGCCCGCTTCATGAAATCCTTCCCCATTTTAGACCAAAATATGCAAATTTCCCTACTTAATTTCAGACCTGGCCCCAGAATGTTGTCGACCTCATTTCATACCAGTGTGATTTTAACAATCTTCCCTACCATTAATGGGTTCTGTATCCGTAAATATTTGAGAATGACCCCAAAATATCTGATCACACGGCACATCTCCACAGTTTCTTCCAAAAACCATACCCAATTTCAGACCAAATGTTCAAAATGTATACCCAATTTCAGACCAAAAGAGCTCGAAAACCATACCCTTTGGGGCCGCACATACCTATACCGCTCATGTGAGGGAGTACCCCCCGGGCTCAGTATTCGTAAGTATTGTTTGGATCATACACGTTCATCTACATTAGAAAAGTTTCAGTTCTGAAGAATACAATCGTAAATAAAAGGTCAGCAAGTGCAAATAATTTGCTTCTGGTGTCCGAAACAGCTGTTTTACCAGCGAACTACTTATTGCGAACCGGCGGCAGCTGATTATCGTCGGTGTACAATGCGAAAAGTTGACAATTATATATGCAACAGCATCATTTGTAACAGTATATTCGTATATTAAGATGAGAGGTTAACCGTATGTTGCGAATGACGAAGGCCTAAGATAAAAAAGTAATTTGTAAAGCTAGTAAAATTCATGAAAGGCAGTAGATTAGGGAAGGAACACATATTTGTTAGTTAATCATAGCTGTAAATCTAAACATGTTGCTTGAAATCATGATATGATTCATACAATTGTCAATAATGTAACTTTTTCTACAAAATTAGGTAACTCGTTCTTTCGCATAGAAATCATAGATCTAACTGAACTAAAGCGAACAATGTGATATTTGTGTAATTTAAAATCAATCAAGGATTATGTCATCAAATATCCAAGATGGCCGTCTTGAAATTCAAGATGGCGTCCTTGTGAGGTCAATAACGGCATATTTGATTATGGAAATGTTTATCACGCGCTACTTAACGAATCTCCCAGTAATGGTCAAGAAAGGATCAAGAAAGGGTTAAGAGAGCAGTTCACAGAAATCTTGCGACGTTCCTCTTTACTACTCTGAAATGATCGCATTGTCTTTTTTAATTCATCTTGATACTTTCGCAGTTCTTATTTATTATTGAATTAACATTTTTTAGACTCCAATTTATCTTCTCCATTTTACTCTTGTGAAGGAAGTAATTTGCACAATTAAAGTAGTTTTTTCCCAAGAAACGTGCATAACTGGCCCCAACTGAACTAGGGTGTGCACCCTTCAATTTGATATGTTTTTTGCTCTTTAAAATACTTGCTGCCCCCTGAGCATGGCCTCCCCAAAAAATCCATACACACCCTTTTGAGTATTTCTGCACAATATTATCGATGTATTTTAAGAGTAATTCAGTGAATGGTTTCCATTTTTTTAAGTGACTACTTTTGCCAGCAATTGTCAAAGCGGTATTCAGCAAGAACACACCCTGTTTTACCCAATTACTTAAGTCCCCGTGAATAAGGTCAGTCGCAAGACCTTCTAATTTGAGCTCCATCAATATGTTAAACACAGTCGGGACATCTCTTGCATCTCCAAGTACACTAAAGGCCAGACCTGTAGCTTTCCCCTTTTGAGGAGTCGGATCTTGGCCAAGAATAACTACCTTTATACCTTTAGGAGGAACTATGAAAGCGTTAAATACTTGGGAAGGATTAGGGGTAATATCGTTAGGTTTGTCTTCCTCATCCAGCATTTGCGATATTAATCCTATTTGTTTCTGTACTTGTTTGTCGTTGAAAAAAGTCTTCCAATACCCATAGTTTTTAAGGCATTTATGCGTGTATATATAATCTTTCAATGATGTTTGGACTGTGTTTGAAGAAGTAGTGTATTTCCATCGTGCGTTATTGCAATTAAATTGCTGCTGCGATTTCTTTTCCGCGTGGTTTTCGGTGCTTGATCGAGTTTCTATATTTATCCAAGTCGCTGCAGTCTGGTTGTCGTACTTAGTGTCTTCTTCACCTGAAACGCATTACCAAATAAGAATAATTTTCTTTTTCTATCCGTATATACTTCCATCTTTATTCGTATCGTAAAAGCGCGATGAAACGAACATGAGAAAAAATAATATTAATGATCTCAATTTTTTTTGCAATTGATTCTTCATTGTAAACTATTATAGAAACATTTCATAAAAATACATTAAAATACATTTTCGCTATTAATGACGTCATTATTAAATCATCACTCAACACTTCATATTTCAAGAAATTTGGAGGAATACCTTATCTTCCAATTCTGCTTCATATCTCTTTCTATTATTAATCCATATTGTGTAACCAATAGGTTCTGCACCACTAAGGCTCTACATTCTTCTAAATATATGGTTTAATATGTTATGCATTTCCTAGCTGGTTTCTATAAATTGATGCGAAATCCAACAGATATTTCAGGAGAATGTTACTACAAATGGTAGTATCAGGTAGGATCCCTGTACAAATACTTTCTTCTACTATCTTGCGAGAAAATCTGCTGGCTTCTTTTCTGTCGTTTTCAAGGTAAATATAGTTACACAGACCGAGTATACAATTAGTTCTTATAACTTATTTTAAAATTGCTTATGTAACGCATTATATATTTCCCACTGCTAAGTCTCTCTTTATATATATATTTACCATTGCCTGACGTAAATTCGAGAAGACATCCTATGAAAATGACAATATATAAGGACTTCATTGTGGTTCTGTAGAATGAAACATGAGAGAAAGCATGTAGATTATTTGGATTATTAATAAAACATGAGCAATAAGTATATACATCTAGGGGCTATGTCATGGCAATGCGCATGCTCTCTAGTCATGTAAGAAAACACCGCCTGACGTAAACTCTAGAAGACATCCCACGAAAATGACAATAAAAAAGGACTTCATTCAACTCCTGTAGTAAGAAACATGATTACTAGTTATTAGTGTCATTCATAAACATGGTTGCCATGGAAACAGAGGTGTATATACAGCTATGATTGGCACGTTAGCGTGTACGCTAATAAATTTTGGAAAAGCCAGATAGTTCCAAGTTGATAGCTTTTACCGTTTACAAATTGTGAAATTTAAATAGCATGATCTTGGAGAAGTCGATTGCGTCACACCGACCCAGATAGCAAAGAGAGATTTTTTTACACGAATACAATATAAAAGAGTCGACCTAAAGAAACAATGGAGTATGCACTACTCATTTAATCTCTGTTGAACTGTTGTTACTTATAACAAATTCGAATGTCAAAGCACTGTAACTGCTTTCGAGATAGATCACCGACTGGGTTTAGCTGTGGAATTCCCTTCCTTTAAAGGCTAAAACTGCCAGCTCTGTGAAGTCTTTTAAGAACACTCTTTTAACAGAGACTATTAAGGGGGAGTTTAAGAGTGACAATACATCAGTGGGTAAGTACCAAGTACTTATAGTCATTCTAACGACGTTAGATTGTAGTGTAAGAGTGACAATACATCAGTAGGTACGTAGGTAAGTTCCAAGTACTAACAGTCGTTATAACGATGTTAGTTTGGAGTGTAAGAGTGACAATACATAAATAGGTAAGTACCAAGTAATAACAGTCATTCTACCGATGTTAGTTTGGTGTGTAAAAGTGACAATACATCAGTAGGTAAGTACCAAGTACTTATAGTCATTCTAACGACGTTGGATTGGAGAGTTAGAGTGACAATACATCTGTAGGTAATTACCAAGTACTTATATTCATTCTTACGATGTTAGATTAAAGTGTAAGAGTCACAATACATCAGTAGGTAAGTACCATGTACTAACAGTCATTCTAACGATGTTAGTTTGGAGTGTAAGAGTGATAATACATCAGTGGGTAAGTACCAAGTACTTATAGTGCCTCTAACGAAGTTAGGTTGGATTGTAAGAGAGACAATACATCAGTGAGTAAGTACCAAGTATTTAAACTCATTCTAACGATGTTAGTTTGGAGTGTAAGAGTGACAATACATCGGTAGGTAAGTACCAAATACCATCACTTATTCTAACGATGTGAGGATGGAGTGTAACTGTGACAATTCATCAGTATGTAAGTACCAAGTACTAATAGTCATTCTAACGATGTTAGTTTGGGGGTGTAAGAGTGACAATACATCAGTAGGTAAGCACCAAGTACTTATAGTCATTCTAACGATGTTAGATTGGAGCTTAAAAGTGACAATACGTTAGTGGGTAAGTACCAATTACCTATAATAATTCTAACGATGTTAGATTGGAGTGTAAGAGTGACAATACATCAGTGGGTAAGTACCAAGTACTTTTAGTCATTCTAACGATGTTAGATTGGAGTGTAAGAGTGATAATACATCAGTGGGTAAGTACCATGTACTAAATGTCACTCTAACGATATTAGATTGGTGTGTAAGAGTGACAATACATCAGTAGGTAAGTACCAAGTACTTATAGTCATTCTAACGATGTTAGTGTGGAGTGTAAGAGTGACAATACGTTAGCGGGTAACTACAATGCTCTAGCACTAACAGTCATTCTGACGATGTTAGTGTGGAGTGTAAGAGTGACAATACATCAGTAGGTAAGTACCAAGTACGAACAAATCACGGATCTGGGTTTCGGATTTGTTCTTTCATTTATGTAGCTAAAGCAAAATTAATTTGTTTAAGATTGATAAATAGCCTTCAAAACATTTTTTTCTTTCAAACCTTTTATGGACAGTTCAAGGAAACGTTGAACTGGTTCCGACTTCTTCTGATAATGAAAGCAAAATTTCGCTCACTGCTGTGTATTAAAAAACGCAGCGTTTGAAATTCTGGCTACTTTGCGATAACAAACCCGACAAAGACGCCGTCCTAACGCCAAAGAATTGAGGACGCAGAATGCCCAAGGGATATCTTTCTGCTCATCTGACAAAGATTGATCCAAAATAATGATCAAATACACCGCGTTCTCACCTGTGGTCATATTTTGTCAGGTTAAAGTGAATTTAACCAGCAGAACTATTATGAGAGCATAAATTTGAATTGAAAATTCCCAGAAAATGTCGAGACAAGTTGCACCAAAACATTGTTTCTGTATTAAATGATTAAAAAAAGTAGAACTAATTTCTACTTTCTGCACTTAGGGGTCGTCAATTTTCTTCATAATATTCACGAGCGTACAAACCGTACAGTTTTTCCAAACCCCCTCCCTCCCCCAAAAGCGTATGCAATTACATGATAATTTTCTTGTATCTTTCATCGTCATTTTTAAAGTTTGAAAAAGCGTGCATCCGCCTTGAACCCCCTCCCCCCAGTCGTAGGTTTTGTACGCTTGTGGAAAGGATTAAAAAAATGGACGACCCCTTACACGGTGCAATGATTCGTGCAACTTGTACTCCGCCACGCAACGCACTAGTCAACATGTACTAGTTCAATTTAGCAAAATAAATTTCTGAATAACTCATAAGATTTCTATATCATCACTTCTATCTTTCAATTTGATGTGTATGAATTATAATAATATTTGAACAGATATGAGTATTCGTCTTACTGGGGCATCCGCGCCACACGCGGGACGCGTGGAAGTGTACTACAAAGGTCGTTGGGGGACAGTGTGTGACAATTCGTGGTCGATGACAGACGCGCATGTCGTTTGCCGCGAACTTGGCTTTGATCGGGCTTTAATGGCTCCATGCTGTGCAAGATTTGGGATGGGGACTGGGCCTATTTGGATGGATGACATCCGCTGTACAGGACTAGAAAGTTCGCTGTCTCTGTGTGCACATAGTGGGATGGGTGTTCGGAACGGACTTCGTCATTCGCAAGATGTAGGAGTTATCTGCCAACCAAGTGGCAACTCTTCATTGGGTAGGTGCATTTCTGTACTTGATATCTTTGTTTTCGCACAAACACGTTAATGAATTGTTGGCTAAATTATGGATGCTAGTTACTATAAATGTTGTACAAAGTGGGATTGGGAATTTAGTAAAATGATGAGTGGAAAGTTTGAGCTAACTTTTGAGATCGAAAATGGAAGTTAGGCCATGAGATAATTTGTCGACTAAATTTGATTAGGTAAAAAATTGTAAAACTTATTATGTAAATTAGAAGGGTTAGCCGCTTAGTTCCATTGGATACTAAAATGTTTCTCTACTGGTTTAGTAAGATTTCTGCTGCTTTTGTACATTGTTTCGGGAATCGGTCTCCTTATGAGTCTGCCTCTAGATTATCTGATATAAAGTTCGTTGCAAAGGCCACGCGTAGTGCAGTAAATAACATTGGAAGAAGTGTAGTTAAAGTGACGGCTTTGATAATCGGGCAGCAGGCATTGCACCATTTACGCAAATAATTGAAAGATCCTGGTTCCGGAGAGATCAGAGCACAGCAGTGCTCATCTGACAAGTACGTTACGAAAATTATTGTGGCGGTTGGATGAAACATGGAAACGTAATTCGATCTTTCTGTGCTTTTTATAGCCGTTTTGCCTTGGATGTTTTGGGCTCTGTAAAGTACTCTAGTCACAACAGAATCTGGATAACCGCTGTCTGTGAAACATTTCGGCAGACTTGAGTTAAATAGGGCTCTTTACTGCATAGTTTGCGAATTTTTGAGGAACTTGAGAGTGCGAAATGGAATTCTTGATTAACAGGAGATAGATGAGAGGATGAATATAATTAATAAGTGTGTGAATCATTTCGTTTGTATGTAGTGAACACTGGTGGCTAAACGATTATCACCGACTGAAATGTCTTATTTCCCGCATGGAAGTAGAACACTGTGTAACATAGTCCACAGACGACATGGATTCTGCAATCCAACCCTCTGGATCCTTTCGATCCGGATTCCGTCACCCTGGATTCTGGATCCCAACTTCAACAATCCTTTGGATCCGGATTCCGACCCTCTGGATTCTGGATTCCAAGTTTAACAATCCTTTCGATCCGGATTCCGTCACCCTGAATTCTGGATCCCAACTTCAACAATCCTTTGGATCCGGATTCCGACCCTCTGGATTCTGGATCCCAAGTTTAACAATCCTTTGTATCCAGATTCCGACCCTCTGCATTCTGGATCTCAACATTAACAATCCTTTGGATCCGGATTCCGACCATCTGGATTATGGATTCCAAGTTGAACAATCCTTTCGATCCGTATTCCGTCTCCCTGGATTCTGGTTTCCAAGTTTAGCAATCCTTTGGATCCGGATTCCGTCCATGTAGATTCTGGTTCCCGAGTTTAACAATCCTTTGGGTCCGGATTCCGTTCCTCTGGATTCTGTATTCCAAGTTATCAATCCTTTGGATCCGGATTCCGTCCCTCTGGATTCTGGATCCCAAGTTTAACAATCCTTTGGGCCCGGATTCCGTCCCTGTGGATTATGGTTCCTGAGTTTAACAATCCTTTCGATCCGGATTCCGTTCCTCTGGATTCTGGATCCCAAGTTTAACAACTTTGGATCCGGATTCCGACCCTCTGGATTCTAGATTCCTCGTTTAACAATCCTTTGGATCCGTATTCCGTCTCCCTGGACTCTGGTTCCCGAGTTTAACAATCCTTTGGATCCGGATTCCGACCCTCTGAATTCTGGATCCCAAGTTTAACAATCCTCGTCTCCAAATTGTGGTGTATCTCTGAGTTCAGTTTTCAGTAATGGCAGAATGAGTTCACACACGTGCATGCGTGCGCACACTGACTAAAGATAAGGCTGCTGATCACTAATTGTGCAGCATAACAGAACACTTTCGATCCGGATTCCATCCCTCAGGATTCTGGTTCCCGAGTTTAACAATCCTTTCGATCCGGATTCCGTCCCTGTGGATTCTGGTTCCCGAGTTTAAAAATCCTTTGGATCCGGATTCCGTTTGTTTGTTCATCTATTTAGCTATCAAAAGAGGTTAGAATAGCTGTACGGCCCATTTCTGTAGCTATAGCTTCCTCGTAAACGAATTAAATGTAAGACCAAGTTCAGTGACACGAAGTACCAACCGAGTTGCTTATAACGGGGGGACTTGAACGTGGGATTTTACGGTATTGTATCAGTGGAATGCTTCTTAGTGGTGCAACGAACGAACAAGAAGGGAGTTTAAGAAACCAGCACGGCAACGGCTGCGACCACGGCATAAAACAAAAGTCTTGTCATGAAGTGTCTACATGGCACTACTATATTTTAGATACACCAGAGACGTGTGTGTCCGAGACTCCCTCCAGAGCAGCAATCTAGATTTGCCACGTGTAAAAACAGAGACAGCCAAGTGTGCGTTATACTATGTCGGGCGGATCAAGGGGCGGTTCGGGTGGTTCGGTCGAATCCCCTAAACTGAAAGAAAAAACGTTTAAACACGTGCGGTTTCTGATAAAACATTTTAGTGGACATAAAATAGATTATTGTATTTTATTGTGTGTTACGGACGGTTAGTCTAAACTCAGTTCTAATGTTCCAGCCTCCTGTCAAACGTTTTTCCTGTCATATCGACGAAAGTGACAGGTTTCACCTTTTAGGGGCCTCTGCATAAGCAGGCCGCTTTCGGCTTTGTCAATCAGCTCATCAGTGAGTTGTTTAACCGTTAAGTTTACGAAGATTTGGACTACCAGCGGCGCTTGAAATACTAAAGACAACTACTTTTCTTAAAATGTCACTGTTCAATCCGTAAGAGTCCGTAAGAGTGATTTCCAAAAGAGGAAGAAGCAAATTAATAGTTTTTTCGCACCGCTACGTATGTCGTCAGGAAGGTAAGCATTCACCGAGCCGCGAATGCAGCGAGGTGAAGAATACTTGTTGCTGACAGACACCGAGGAGAATAATTGCATTAGCATATACCAAACCAGTGAATCGCTGTACATACCAATTTTATTTTCTTAAACAATAGTACCTATATTAGTTGAAGTTTATTCTTATAGCAAAAGTTAGGTGTAACATTTAAACTAAGCAATAAAAACTTTCCTCGGAAAAACACCCAAACCCAATTGAATTTACCTCATGATCTTGAGGGGAACTGTTAGTTTTGTTTATTTTTGGAGAAATCTCGCCGCCATTTTGTCAATTAGTGTGCAGTTATGTGAGCTCGGAATACCGCAGGTTAGCATATACCCAACCAGTGAATAGTGTTTTTCGCGCGCTGTGATTGGTTCACTAAACAGTGAATATCCTGGATATTCACTGATTAGCGATCGTGAGCGCGCGCGGCAGCTTGGCTTTGGACGAAAAATAATTT
>JANVCJ010080687.1:0-11332 GCA_026413505.1 Epizoanthus ramosus | reverse complement strand
AATTGTAACCAAGCCTTTGCATGAAACCGAGACGAAAGTTGTCCATGCTTTGATACAAACCTTCTTTCTTTTGATGTCTTTAACAGTGCAAGGACAACCGTCGCCTCAGTTTCAGGCAAAGGCTTGGTTACAATTTAGGAACCGTGAAAAGGTCTATTGAATAGCAAGGTTGTTGGGTAAGCTAAGAGACTCAGCTCGTAGTGAAGGCCCATTTACATTTCAAGATACTTTGTGATTGTCAGGTTTGTTACTGCCGTTTACACGACAGTGGGTTTTATTGTCATACTTATCGAAGGCTTCTATCTACTGAAGTAGGAAAACAAAACGGCACTAATGTGTACAGTGTTGCAACAACTAGAAGCAAAATGGTAAATATACATTTCATGAATTTAAAACAATTCTTGTCCACCCAAAAGTATCTTGGATGTAAGTGTGACTTAATGTAACTAAAATGAAGTTTCCAAAGCAACTCCTTAAAAATAAGAGTAGCAGCTGATGATTAATAAGCGGAAACAGAAAGGATACCTTGAAGGCTAAGGCACTTGTTGTGTTACTCGTTAAGGACAAGGCTTGCAATATTTCCCCAGTTGATGTTGTTGTTCCACTAAAAACCAACTCATCTGATGGACTGAAAAATAGTTCCACATGTATAAGCAAATATAAAACAAACGGTGACAAGCATGTTAAATTCCTTGTTAAGCTACAGTACAGATGTAAATAAAGTATGAATACATTATAAAAAAGGTATAAGTAATTAATTTGGATATAAAATAAACTACAGAATACATGTCAACTAAAAATCATTTAACATGCTATGTTAAAATGTTGATGTCGAGGAATGAAAAATCTTGTTAGAAAGATATGGTCAATACTGTTCAACATGTTGTTAACAAAATGATCATTACCAATTCGCAACAACACTGATTAATCAAACACAATATCTCATCTAGCTACAATAATACTTACCATTTAATCATAGTTTAAAACAAAACAAAACGAGATGTGTTGGGGACAGCACCAATTAAATTGTGGGGAGATACAAAATGTCATTTCTTATTCCCAAGCATCTTGGGTAAAAAACGACCCTACAATACATTTCTGATACATGTAGCATCAAGACCGATGGGAATCCTACGTTTGCGAAAGTTCTTTTCAACAAGAGGGTACCTGATAATTAGTGGCGATGAACCTGGCGGCTGCACAGATAACTCAGATGAAGACTTTCTCTGCCGGGTGTTTGAAGACTGCTGCTTGAGACTCGATCTCATGGAGTTGGTGCTCCTCTGAGACGTGAAACAATCAAGAAAGGTCACGTTGCAAATCAAATAACAAGAAAATCAAATAACAAGGTTACTTCAACGGTTTGCACGATTTCTTGCAAACTCTATGTAATGGTTGAACAAAAAAACATTAAATTATTGAAATGAAATGTTTAGCTTTGCTAACTATCCCTCCACAACAGTCATTCGACTCAACATAGTTCACAGTTCTACGACCTTAGATGATTTTTCATGACTTAAAGTGCAGATATTTTCATATGAAAAACATAAGGTAAATTGTATGGCCTATATCTTGATGCCTAGTGCTTCCAACATTTCTCAACTGCAACTTAACAAATGTCAACTGTAAATGTCAAATTTTCCAACAATTATATCCAATAACAAAAACCGCTAACTAAAGCCTTCCTCATCTAAGAGCAGCGAACAAGCACGGGAAAAAAAGAACCCAACCAAACTTGTTAATTCACCTAGATCTTCTGTTGTGACAAGTTCCTTTTAAACTGTCGAACACCAACAACTAGTTTAGGTAAAAACATCTGAAATTCGACGACATTTTTTACATGACCTAAGGCAATTTTCCTAAAATTCCATGATTTTTCCAAGCCTGGAAAAGGCATTTTGAAATTCCATAACGTTTCCATGACCGTGTGAACCCAGCTCAAGCTTACTCAGTCACCCCACGTTCTAAGGAAGCGTTCCTATGGCTCTATTCTGAAATAAGAAGAGTCGGAATATATCGTAATAAGCGTTCGTTTGGGAGCTATTCCTATTCCGGAATACTTGGAATACATTCTGCGTAATCTGTTCCAGGCAGCAGAATGGCCAGTGTGTATTCCGTGTATTCCTATTCCGGAATAATAACATACCAAACGAATGCGTCCTAAACTTTCATACTATTGATCTTAATAAACAAATTAAATACAAATAATATTATTATTATTATTTAAACTATTAGCATAAATATGGTGTATATTAGTATTATTATGCAGTGCTTAGTACATTAGCACTATTAATAGAACACCATTCATATTCCAAATATAATTTCCCTGGGATGCTAGCTCGATCTTACCTGCCGAACTTTGCCTGCCGTAGAGTTAGAATCCACTTCCGTCTCGTCTTCAAATTTAACCTTCATTAACCAATCAGTAATTAGTTATTAATTAAAATTAGTATAATGTTATTAATAAGAGACGCTTTGTTAGAGTTGCATCAACTTCGATGAATGTATCAAATCGCCGATCTGGCTTAGACAATAAATAGATTTTCCCTTACAGAATCAAACACTCTATAAGTAGCACGTAGACACAATAGGCTTTTGTTCGAGAAGAGATAGCCAATCAGCGCTCAATTTTCCTTTTCTGTAAACCAATTTTAAAAATCTCCCTAATTTCCAATGAACTGCATCCCTCTCAACCAATCAGAAGTGAGAAATGTTTTTTACACTATGATCAATGAAGAAACACTAAAGACGATTTTCTTGGCCGCCATCTTGAATTCTAAAAATTCCTAATGTTGTCTAAATTCCAGCAACATTATTAAAAACAATAAAATAGTGCCTTTACTAATCTTAATTTAACAACAAAACAAAATATATGGAGAGAAAAAAAATGGATTTCTGAACAAAACACCTGATTTTCATATTTTCCATTTATTATGCATGCTGACGTCATCTAATTAGTGTCACAAAACGTCATTGATTACAGGTAATGAAACTTTGATTCCAAAAAACAGTTAAGGATTACTATGCATAACCTCGATGTTACATACTAGTATGTTAGCTGTCTAACCTTTCTGGTGCTCGTTTGATGTGCTTCACCATCTGTCTCGAATGAATCCATCAGCTCGGCAGACTCTCCATCAATTCCATCAGCAGACACACAAGATGCTTGTTCTTTTAGTGGGCTCCTTCTAGCCATTAGAAGAAAGAATATACAAACTGATTAAAAGGTAATTATTTTAATAGGTAACAAGAAGTTAACAATTATTGCCTGAGGTGGAGGTGCCTGGGGTTGGATATTCTTCGATAAACACCAACACTGAAGGGAATAATTGTTTTTGTACTTGCCAAACCAGTGAATAGACACTGAAATTAGATCTTTATTTCTTCAAAAAGAGGTAAAATTTACTTTATTTATTAGACACCCTCGCATGTGGTCATGCATGAGTTGCCAGAGGTGAATAGCTAACCATTATTCTCCACAGTGGAGGCGAATAGCGTAGAATATTCACCGAGCCGCAAAATGTAAGAAAAGGAAAAGACCTTTAGGATATCTAGAAATCCAAGAATGAACGGATGGAATTTAGTAATACAGGTAATTAATAAAATGAAATATCATATAGATATCGGATAACTGGTGAAATAGGTAATATATACATGTAATAGTTAACAGGCAATACTTAATATGAAATAGGTAACCATAAATTACACTGATAAACCAGCATATTAGTAACAGTGACAATCGATACAATATATAAGTAAATGTAATTGAACAGTGTTCAAATCTCTCACCTTACAGGTTGGATGACTACACTAAGTTAATGATGCAGCAATAGCAATATTCTGGCTTGGGACCATAGTGTTATAAAATACGTGTATTAGGGCATGATTACTCCGGTGTACTAATCATTATTACCACTGTGTTGATGGTTGGACTTACCTCGGCTCAGAACTGAGGCCCATGGTGTTGTCTTTAGGAGGATACGAGTATTCAAAGGTATTCTGCAAGAGGAGGCATGTAGTTAGATACAAACTCCAATAAATCGACGTCTTGACCAATTGTGAAAAAAAAAACAAGAATGCACTATCAAATATAGCAAAATGTTCAAAAGATAAGTTTTCATTATCGATAGTCCATACTATCATTCATATTAAAAAAACTGGCAGAAACTATAATGTACGTGCCATAACCTGAGTGGTTCCTTAACTGTACAAAATATAATAATATTAATATATATACACTTTTTGTAATCATAATTTCAAGATAACGACACTTTGACTCACGGCTTGTGGAGATGCAACAACTTGTATTATACCACTGTTTTAAAGCTCAATTAGAATTTGTGATCGGGGATTATGAAGTATCACGGCCTCGCTTTGTGTGTCAAAATCTCCTTACAACTTACAAACTATAAATGAAAATGTCCATTCTAACATTTCGTCGAGATTGTTCAAATTATAGATCAGACACCAGTCTCGTGCGATGCTGGAGATCGTTTATAAGGATCATCCCGTTAATTTTTTTCCTGCACTCTCGATATGGTTGTGGTTAATAGAGTTAAACTGGTGCCATTTCTATGATGGCCATACTCTTTTTCAGCAATCAGGGAAATCTAAGTGATTGTAGCAATCGTATGGTTGCCGGATTTTCAAAACGAGTGAAAATAATAATTATATGGTTATCTCAAACAACCCTCCTCAAAAAATCACCATTTCATTTTATGTTACGATGACGGCACAGCAATTTCCAACGAAACACAGTAATGACTTACCGTTCCACCCATCGTCACTAAAAGCTTCTCTTCACTCACATACTCCAATAACTCGGTCTTATTAAGAAATCTGGAACAACAAAGGCATTGCATGACGCCGTGTATCACAGTCAGTGCACTGCATGGATTTGTGAATATCATATATTGTATTGTATTGCATTGCATTGCACCTTACCAGTTTTGAAGAGTTTGCATGAACACTACAAAGAACTGCGCCTTGCACAATGTTGCGAGTATTATACGAGGGTAGACTTACAAAGGTATCTACTTCACGTGGAAAAACTGCATGAATATCCTTAATCTGATCCCCACATCTCTCTTTGGAACTTTCCAGAAGCAATTGTGCTGCTGCTACTACTACTACTACTACTACTACTACTACTACTACTACTACTACTACACTACTACGGTCTGGAAGTATTTGATAACGTATGAGCTATGAATTAGGTCCACTCACGAACAGCGTATTCCTAAATTCCTGTCAACAAACACTTGAACATGACCTTGTCCCGAGGATCTTATTTTGGAATGAAAGTAAGATAGCTGGGCGTGCGCAGTTGGTGCGTGGGCCTGATTAATTCCTCTGACGCAATTGAAGCTGGCCAGATCTCCTGAACGTCTCCTCCCTGTCTTCCTTCTACTCTTTTATTCTCAAGAATTCTTAAACGATATCTGGGGATGAGATCAGAATATTCTAATTTCTAGAAATCGGCGACACAAATGAACTCCTCAGGACAGTGTGAAATGGAAGAAATTATAAAATGGATTATTACTAGTTTACATTCATTTCATCATATAAGTAATTCTGTTATTATTGAGACAGCGAAGACAGTATCTGCACTTACTTGATTTTGCTAACCGCTTTGGGGCTAAGCCAAGTCTTAACTATCTTCCACGCAGCTGTCACAAGTCAAATTGTCGACGGAAATTAGTACTCTGAAGGTTTATGTTACATATATCACGTTCGCTTGGAGAATGACCTTGCAAGTTCTTAATGGTAATTAAACATTACAATTTTATATACACCAGGCAAAATTAAACATACCGTTAATTATGTAATAGAGAACTGCTATGGGTGACAAAATATGCTGGACCAGGGTTCGCACAGAAACCTAGAAACACATTCCAAGACTCTTCCATGACTCTATATATATCATTTGCCGTATCTTAAAAAAAACACGATATCATCTCACACGTGAAAAACACACCTACATTGATTTGTATATCTTGCTATCACAAGGACCAGCGCGTGATCGATCCAGTGAAGAGAAAAGTTTAATGATGCGCGCTAAAAGAACGCCTGGCAGATCGAGGAAAGTGGAAAAGTTCTTCTTCGTCCAGGCCACTTTTCTATGTCTTTACTCACGAATAAGGTCCAAGCTTTACTTGTCCGCGCGTGCTTTACTTTCGCATCCTCTTGATCTTGCATGCCTGATTATCCAAGACCCCCCCCCCCAAAGGTCCTTTTATACAACGTCTTCGTGTTGAATTCGGATATCCAGTGTTTAAGTAATGGTTGATTAATTTGTGTTATGAAGCTAATTTCTTCCTGAATAATGGTACCAATAATTCTTGTTGTTTACATAATGTTGGTTAAATATGAACTTAGCCAGTCTCTTTCCTGCAGACCTATGGGTGAGTTAATTCATCAATATCTGAAACAATTACAGACAGACTCACCTGATAATATCCAGGGCATCTCCAAAACTATCAGCCATGCTATGTTTGAAAGAATGGAAGAGTTAAACATGTATGAGGGCTATATTATTTTGTTATTGACTGGTGCCCTCACCCATGTGGAACATGAGTTTTTTTTAGCCGAGTGAATTACTGTTACACGAGGCCTAACGCTGAGGGAACATTCTTCCCCCCTGACACTCGTCCAACGTGACCACGAGCCGTAGTGTTACTTCCCGTGTGGAGTGGGGGGTTACTAAAACACGAAACGCGAAACAACGAAACAGCAAAACAGCGAAACAACGAAACAGAGGGATTTTTTCACCGAAACAAATATATTTTTGCACCATTTGTTTTTCTGGGCGAAACGGCATGTATTTTGTATTACTTTTAATTTTATATTTGTTTGTACGGCATGTATTTTGTATTACTTCTATATTTGTTTGCTATTCATCGCCATCGGTTTGAGAGTTCCGTTCACTTCTTAAATTGAGTGACTTAGAGGTCGGACTAAATCAAAATCAAACGCCCTGCAAATAGCCTTATAGTTATACGTCTTTTATTTTAAAGTAAATATTAATTTACTTTAAAATCCCTTCTGTAATTCTGTAATAAAATTGGTACATTTACCCGACATTCTCTGAGCACGGCCATCTTTTTTGTAATGATGAATTGAATAAAGCAGTGAACGAAGTCACTGGCTCGACAACATGGGCCGCACGTTTACTTGACTGTCAATATTGCGGTACTTTTTCGCTTCTTCCTAATGTGCTTTAGTTTCTCAGTTGCGTCCGCAAAGAAGCCCATGTCACTGTCCTCCATTTCGCGTTGTATAAACTGTAATCCAGCAAGGTTAAATCGAACAGTATTCTGGAAAAGAAGTAAGAAAATCATTACTTCTACGAAATAAAGAAAACTCATTTAATTTTGACTTCCACGCCACTCATTCTGATGAAAATATATTATCAGGCATCTCCAAGTAAGAAGAAATCAAATTATATTTTGTAGACATTTGGGGATGTAGGAACTGTACCTAGGGCCCATTTTTTAATGCTAATGAGTAAATACATTGTTATAACTCATTGGCATTAGATTCGGCGCATGAATAGTTCGATGTCTGAAACGGGCCTAAAGTTACAAAATACCGCAGCGAATACGGAGAAAACGGCGGGTTTCACGGGCTTCTTATTTATTGCGTACTTTTACCGTTTATCAACGGTAAAATTAATTATGTTTGCTTGTTTGTTTGTTTGTTTGTTTGTTTGTTTGTTTCTTTGTTTGTTTCTTTGTTTGTGTGTGTGTCCGATCATAGATACAGCAACTCTAATAAGAAAAATGGAAGTTAAATTTGCAGACGTTTGCGAAAGTAGTTACTGGTAGTTACGCTCGTACGCTGTACTTGGATGTCAAATGCAGCATCTCTCATCACATATGAAGCACTTCCAACTTGAGTTTAAAAAACTCTGTTGCACTGAAGGTCATGTTTCAATATGTGATAAAAAAAGTAGGAACTCCTGGCTGCACATAGAGCCTCCGATTTGGTATTTAAGATGAAAAATGTCGTCCTTTCTCAACAACTGAATTATAAGTAGTACCAAGTTCCTTTTACTTGATCCTTGCTGCCGGAAAAACCCCCTAAATTCAGGATTCCTTAAAGCAAAGATTTTCGATTACTTTCCACAGGCTGGTATTATTTTCGTTAAAAACTCAAGCAAAATCGTGACTGAAGCTGCAGAAAATACAATGTCTCTGTTTACCATCAACTGTAGTATCCGGATAATAAGAAAAGAAACTCGAGTATTCCTAGCTATAGTTAGACCAAATATAACTGTAATTTTCCCAACCGTCAGTCATCTTGAGAAAGACAACCAAAAATGGATTTTTAAACAATATAACAAACTCTCAATATCTCTGCAATAGAGAATTCTAGAATATAATAAATGGTAGATAGGTCAGACAGATGATAAAGTGACAGAACAGCTGATAGGCATACACTCGAGTGAAGTAAGCAAGTACATGGACGTGACAATTGAAACAAAAAGATCAAAGGGAGTAATAAAGCGGTGCTTTATTAATCATCCGAACAGTATTGTTAGTTGTGTTCTTATAGTCAGAGAAGAAAAACAACATGAAAATCAGGATATTAACTGCGTGGAACTCATATCTATGACAATAGTAGCAGGTGTTTCTATGTAATTCCTACATAATCCTTTACAATCAACACTAACACTCTTCCCAATAACAATGTAGACATTGATGTAGTTTACTAGAGGTTCGCAACTACAAAAAAAAGCTGACAAAGTGCCGAGGAGAAGCAATCCTCTAAAACAGGCCCAGTAGTAAAATGCCAGTTCCTTAGTCTTCTACTCACGTCTAACCAGTCTTTGGAACATAGAAAGAGTTTATAAAGGAAAAACACTACATGACTATGGAATCAAATTCTACTTTTACGAATGTGTCTAATGAAACGGGAATCAGGGCAGACTTCGCCATATACACTGCCGAACTAACTTTTTACGCAGCGATCCTCGCTGTTTCTCTCGTTGGAAACTCTCTGGTTATAGCCGTGGTGTACAAGAATATTAACAGGAGAATGAGAACAACTATAAATATCTTCGTTGTCAACATGGGCGCATCCGACTTGCTCACAACTCTGTTTCCTCTTATTTTAAACATAGTATTCCTAGCAGCGGGTGAGTGGCCGATTCATAGCGAATCCATTGCAGGTCTTATTCTCTGTAAACTGATGATTGCGTGTTGGTTCATATCAAATGGTGTTTCGCTGCTCAGTCTTGTTGCCATTGCCTTGGACCGTTTCTGGGCCGTTTTCTTCCCAACCAAGCGGCCATTAACAACAAGAAAACCCGCCGTAATTCTCATTGGAATTTGGATCTTCTGCCTCATCTTTACTATTCCAATATTTAAAGAAGCAGTAGTATTTCAAATATACGGAAAAACGACTTGTTTTACAGATTACCAATATTTCTACAACTATTATCTGTATCCATTTTTTTGTATTTTTGGAGGATTACCAACCATAGTAATGTTAGTTGTGTATCCTGCTATTTTAATCAAGCTCTGGAGGCGCAAAATCCCTGGTAATCCGTCCGCAATAAACCAAGAACTCAGAAACAGGACCAACTACAAGGTGTCAATCCTGGCCATTATGTTAATGGTTTCTTATGTCGTGTCCTGGTTTCCACTGCTGGGAGAATACATCAACCAATTCACAAGCACATCAGATGAACACATTTCACAAAGCGATGCACCCATTCCGTTTAAGCTTTCTTTAACTTATAGTTTGAGTGCCTTAAATCCTGTCATATGCATAATCTTCAATGAAAATTTCCGTTCAGGGATTAAAGCTATTCTCTATCCGTTCTGCAGTTTTAATTGCATTACACTCAACAACTGTTTTGCAAATAATCAAATAAACACTGACCTTGCAGTGATATCAAGAGATTCCGTAATACAACTGAACAATATACAAGTGATTAGGATTAGTAAGTTGAAAGATTAGGAAGCGTCTTGAATATTTAACTGCATATGGAAGAACTTTACTTTAAGGTAATCTTTAACCTCAAACTGATACAATGTGAAGTCATAACTTTTTCATCTACTTAAAGGAATACGCGGCTAAGAAAGAATCAATGGAAAGTATAAACTTGTTTATTCGATAATAACAATATTATTAAAGATAGGAAATGAAATAAAGGCATTTAACCCTATCTGGGCTGGTCTATTTTTGTTGCTAGATTAGTTTGTTGATCCATGATGTATATTTTGGTAATTAGCGAATTCAGTTATATGACGTCATGTGACGTGACAAAGACGCCATCTTGTTTTTCATGGCGGCCATCTTGGATATTTGATGACGTTAGAATTTTGCCTTAAGTAACGATCCATGCAAGAACTGTAGCGAAAACAGCAGGGGCAGCGACAAGCACACTAACTCTGAAATGTCTGGTTTTAATTAAAATCCGGTTCTCCCATTGGAGAATGCTTGACAGAGGCGCGAAATTTGAAAATTTTCTCCGTTTTCATAATGTTCCAACTCGATAACAGCCTTTTTTTAAATTTGCAATTGTAGGTTTATGTTATGTGCTTCCACTCGCCAAATATTTTTGCGTTTCGCGCTGGGAGAAAAAAGTTATTTCACGACAAACAAGCCATTGCCATTCCACGCTGCGATATATCAATTATCACCCATTATATAGGTCAAATTCCTTCGGCGCAGCGTAAGCTATTTTATTTTATAAAGCAACAGTTTGGATGAAAATTTAGCCGTGTTTCACACAGAAAATGAAAATTTCTGCAGTTAGAGGTCGGCTGTTCAATACAGCGCGTTGAGATTTTTCGTACAAATGATATCGTGTCCGTAAAAACAAAATACATTTCAGATCCGTCCCGGGATTCGTGTTTTTTATTATTTTCAGTACACACGAGCTATGCAAGATTATAAATACAACATTCATATTTTCAGAATGGTTTTACTGATTTTGTATTGTAAATCATGCTATAGCCGGCTGGAAGGAACAACATCACATTACAAATTGATGACATACCTCAGGCTCAGTGAATGAAACTTTGGCTGACCCACTCGGTTTTCAAATCAGACCACTGAATTTCTCCAGCACTGCTCATAATTCACGCACTAAATCGTCCACCAGTCTAGAACCATTTTAGCTCCTGTCCATCAGATTTCCTGATAGCAGTAGAAGTCTTGCATATTCATTGAGAATATTTCATGCACGGTAAAGTCGTGCCAACAGCAAACACACAGCTGAAAGCCTGGGTACTGGTTTCTTGTCGGGGGGGGGGGGGGGGGGTTCAAACTGCGTAGGGAAATAATGGAGGAAAAAAGCAATTTTTTTTAAAACACCATT
>JANVCJ010080676.1:0-11333 GCA_026413505.1 Epizoanthus ramosus | reverse complement strand
GAGAATTTCCAAAATCCCATCCGTCAGGGGGGGGGTGTGTATTTTTTCTGGAATAACCCAATTTTCAACTTCTGGAGTTTGGGTTCTTTAAGCCCGGCACACATTAGAGGAAATGGCTGAGCAAATTGCCTCGTGAGGCAAAGAGCTCAACTGTTTCCTCTCCTGTGCAGCAAAGTTCTGTGAGAATTTCACCTCACGAAGCCATTTCACAAATATCAAACACGATAGATATTTGTCTCATGGCCTCATGAGGTAAATTCTCACGAAAACTTTGCCACACGCAAGAGGAAACAGCTGAGCTCTCTGCTGCAATTTGCTCTGCCGTTTCCTCTCATATGCACCGGGCTTTAACTCCCATCTTTTGGGCCAACAAGGTTGTTGAAGTGCCCCTTTTCAAGGTAAAGTTGGTGATAAGATGTCCCCATCCAAGGTACTGTTGAAATTGCAGGATAGTTTAGAAGACAACAAAAGTACAGTATTTGTCTTCCAAGTCTTCATATATTCTTGAGTATTAGTTGATGCCATAAGGCAGCAGACATATTCTAGACTTGATCAATAGGTCGGCCGGGCAGGGCTCCGGATTTCAGGATGATTCTCCTCGGAAACAATTTAGCCCTGGGATGTGCATGTTATCTGGAGCTTTTCATGCCATGCGGACATTTCAGTCCAGCTCAACATTTTGCATTCTAGGATTGGATGTGTGAATACAGACACGCAAAGGATAGTTTACGGCTTTCTTCTTCATCAAAAAGGATAAGTATAAAGCGGATATTATATTTTTTTGTGATGGCACATACAGTTTTGTTTGCTTGTGGAAGTTTTCACCAGGGTGATAAATGCTTTAGTGTCGAGTCTCGTGGAAGACAGTGTTCGTTCATGAGCATAACTGCTTTGCTGTGCGATCAAATCGTGCCAGTTCAGCTGTGGAGCACCCAAACAGTTGACAGTATCATTTTGCAAGGAGACAGGATGTACCGAACTGCCCTTTCAGAAGGTCGTATTCCCGAACAACTGTCACTGTTAGTGGAAAATCTGCCTGCTGTTGCTTCTTTACTTGATCAAGTTGAAGACAACCACTTGCCCATTGTGGCATATCAGTTTCTTGAGAACACAAAAGTTATGGACTTTGTGCTCCAGCTACCATACAATTCAGATTTTTTGAAACAAAATTCAGAAACAGTTACAGCAACTGTACAAACTGCAAGTGAATAATTGAGATATGCTATAGAAAGTAATGCAGTTTGTCTGTACACAGCCATGCATTAGTAACTACTGCTACACTGTTGCAAGCATCAAGACCATGCCCTAGAAAAGAAAAAAGATCTCTAATTTTGTAAGAGATGGTTTGGGGCTCTAGATATTGCACAAGAATACGACATGCATGTAACTCCTTGTAATTTTATAGTATAGCCATATTTGTATAAGAATGACACTAATTAATACACTATTAATTAATTAAGTATTTTGTATTGAACTGTTTTATATAAAACATGGATGTTTGTCTTGAGTATATACATGTACATGTACAGTAAGTACTTTCCTCGGCAGCACTTCACTTACTGATAGTAACTACTAGTATTATTTAATATTTGTGTTTTCCCATCATTGTACATACATTTACTAGTTTGTTTGAAATATTAAGTGGCAAAATTTGAGTATAAGAAGCAGTTTAGTAGTAAATCATGGAACTTGTGAAGCTTGACGTTGTGAATGGGATGGACAGCAATGATCAAGCCATTGTTGTCAGGTAGCACAATGTCCGTAAAAGTGCATTTCCTGTCAGTCAATCACCCATGTAAGAAGAAAATTTTCCATCTGAAGTGTTGTTTAATTTTGCAATGATCTTGGTGACCATTGCCAAACTTGACTGAGGAAAGCATGAGGCATGTAGCTTGAAATCAAGACAACATGTTCAAATTCTCCTAACCATCTGCACTGGTGTCAAATTCCAAATCAAGTTTCTTATAAGCCTGTCCTTTCTATTACATTGTATGTGTAAGCTCCTCCCCTCACACAGAAAAGAAGACAACTTTAATACAAGACATCAGAAGTTCTAGCTTCCAACTTGCAGTGTGACTACCATCCTCAGATACCAAGGGACAGATTATTGGGTGGGAGGAAAAGCAAGGCACAAAAGAGAGGGGTTAGGAAAGGTAGAAGAACTAGTTCCATGCATGCCAGGGGGTACATGTCTCTGATTTGCCGTATTTTATTACCTAATGTAATTAAATGCCGGTAATCAGTGAGCAGGGATTAATAGCTGTGTCATCGCATCCCAAACACCAAGCCAGCCGTCCCCATGCCGATGGTAATCGATGCAAACAACATGTGTTGACGTCAGCTTTGCAGCCTGTGAGTTGTGTGAAACCATGAATAGTTCAAAATGTAAACAGATCGATAGCAAAGCCCTCCCGAATGTGAATCAGTCAAAACTGGAGCAGAAATTATCCACCAGAAATTTATCATTGAACATGTCGTTCAAGGGCGTGATGTTTTTGGCGAGCTGCCGACGGGCTTCAGTAAAAGCTTGACATATCAGATTTTACCTGCAGTTTTCAAGGAACTGACTGACTTTCCTACTACTCCTTTAGTCGTGGTCGTCTCACCGCACCATTGACATCTCTAATGAAAGAGCAGGTCTCCTTTCTAAAGGCAATAATGATAAGCGATTCTTGGAAGGGAAGTGTTAGATGGATTTTATTTTTGATAGCCCTGAACAGTTGGTTGGAAATGAGAAGTTATATTTAAAAAATGAGTTTGAGTGTTTGAAGGGGGGTTCCAAACACCGAGAAACATGAAAGCACGAGTCCTCTTCGGCCAAGTACTTTTATTGTTCAAGGTGTTTGGAATGCCCCTTCAAACATGAAGCACAAGTTTTTGAATAACTTCTCAAATGAATGGAATATTGTCACATAGTCCACAGAAAAATTTTTTGGTCAATGATTTTTTTGCATAATACATTATTCAAATGGTAGAAATAAAAGACATTCACAATTTGTGCGATTCATTGTGTAATTGACTAGATAGCCTAGTTTTAGAGTAGTGATAGATAGAAACACTGGAGTAGTCAAAGGGGTCCTGGTTTGAGTCCCACTCTCGGCCATACAACAGAAAGAATATTGTAGCCCTTGTATGTGATGAAGTGCACATGGTTCTTCATCTTTTTATAACTATTAACAAATGCCTCCTCTGTGCAATTACATTGCAAATATATTGAGTGAAATAAAAGCGATTAAAGCAACCTTTAATGAATATGAAAACACTCCTTCTGACTCCTGTTGCAAGCCCTCGACCTCGCACTTTCCCTCGAAATATTTAGATTTTAGGAAAATTATACCTCGTTTGTCACCTATGTTGAACTCACAAAATATACATACACGTTGTGTCTGTCTGTCATAATTGATTTAACTAACTTTATGCTTGAACAAAGGACAGCCTAATTACTTTTCATTACACCTTGATTACAATAAAAATTCCTGAAATTATACATGTGTGTAATCTAATTAAGTCGCCACAGAATTAGAACTAGTTATTTAAGACTGTGACCCCAGGGGCTTTTATTTTTCTTCCCCTCTCTCCTGCCCTCTCTTTTGTGCCTCATTTTTCTGCCTGCCCGATGATCTGCCCCTGGGTCTCCGAGGATGTGTGACTACAGAAACTAGGGGCACTTTGATTTGGCAGATTGAAAGAAACAAACTGTCTGGAATCAAAACTGCAAACTCCAATTATTATATTGTTTAAAAGTTGTGTTATGATTGGCTGTTCTTTCGCAAGTGACCTCAATTTCTGTAGTTGCACTGTAATATGGGGCAGTTTCAATACATGTACATCTGAGTAATACTAACTTGCTGTTGTGAGTATTCAGTAATCATTCCTGGCTTGGGCCTCCATTTGTTTCAGTTTTGAGATTGTTTATCACCTATTAAGTATACTTACAAACTGTATATTGCTATTTCAGATGAGTGGTCAGTGAGTTTTGAATAAGCCTCCCCCACCTCTCTTTTGAGCCCTCCCCCTCCACAGCCAACAACCTTTTTATTTGCACTTTCTACTAACAATGAAAATTACATCAAAGAAAAAGTAGTAAAAGAATGTTGAGTGCATGCCACATGTACATGTAATAACCATAAGGCTGAATTAACAGGAACCACAGAGCTGGGGTCGCTGGATGGCTTTGGCCTCAATAATTTTTCGTAAATGTTATGACTTTTTTAAATAGAAAGTTTTAAAACAAAATCAGACATTAGTTAAACAATGTTTTTTGCTACTTCAAAGAAGCTAAACTGAAGAAAACATATCACGTATACATTCAATATTCTCCAATCTTCTGCATGCTGCCCATATATCAGCTGTATGACAGTCACTTTTCATGAGGATTGTTAAGACTAGAAGCATTTCCAACAATTTCAGAAGCTCTAAATTCAAAATTTTCCAGGGGAGCATGCCCTGCCCCCCTCCGCCTAGATTAAGGTCACCTTTGGCACTCGTTAAGCTTGTGAGGTGCACAGGCTTGCCTACCCCCAATCCAAAATATGCTCCATGGTCCCTGATCATGCCAGAAGGTCTAACTATGCACAGGCAGCCCAAACTGAAAGTTAGTGTTATTAATTGATTTTTAAATATCATTTAAAAGTGATTTGGGTGTTTGAGTTGATTTATAAGAGTTTAGTATGACAGTTATATTGTTTCCCTGAAATTGTTGAAATTTGGTGTAAATGACATCTATAAATACATTATTTTGTTTACCTCAGTTGTTGTTTCCCTGTGCCTTGTTTGTGCTTTTTGGGGCCATTAGAACGTGTTAATGGAGGTGATTTTTTATTTTTTATTTCTCCAAATCATTACTACATGTAATTGCCACCCAAACCACAAACAAGACATAGGGAAACAACATTGTCAATTACACCAAATTTCAATGATTTCTTGCAAACGATGTTATACTCTCCATTATATTATCCACTCGAACACCCAGATCACTCGATCAACTAACATCACTAACTTTCAGCTAGGGCTGCCTGTGCTTGAATATAGAGCTTTGATGGTAATACTGTAGCTGAGGCCTTCAGCGGTAAATTTAGGAAGGGGGGGAAGGGTAGAAAAGGGGGTGGTCAAATCCATTTGTCCACTTGTAATTATTTTTGCTTAAATCTGAATCATTCTGCAATAATGTACATAGAGTCAGCAAGAGAAATATACTTGATGTATCTTAGTTTTTTTTATTTTTCTTTCAGAGCTGGTCTCATCAGGACAAACAAGCCTTACTCAGTGTGTTATGTGACTTATTATTTGAACAAGAATTGGCAGTGTTAATTGCAAGGTGCTTTCAACCAATGATTTTAGAAATACTTGTACAGGCAGAAGAAAAATTGAAAGTTCAAGGAGATTTTCCTCAGCTTCATCAGAATTTTAGCTATAACCTTAGTCTCTTGCTCCCTAAATGGCCACATCTTCTGGATTTTGTAGTTCAGCATTTTCAAAGGTTTCCTTCTTTCTTTAAATGTATTGTGACAAACCAGGATGAAAGTATTACAGCCAAACTTTTAGCTGCCAGGACAGCATACAATTTGTTAAATTTCAGGGCCGAGGCTTTCTGCAAAATCTGCAGCTGGGAGTGTTTTATTTTGCTGTTACAACACAAGCATGTACAGATAAGGTGGTATGCAGCACATGTAGTTGCTATAGTGACCCAAATGAATGATCAAAGAACGTCTTCCTTGGTTGACAAACTGTTCACTTCTGAAGAGAAACACAGTTTTATGATAAGTGTCATAAAAGATACTGCCTTGGACATTGATTCAAATGATAATGAGACCTGCATTACAGATGGCATCAATAACAATAAGGAGTCTACAAATGTAACAGGAGCTTATTTTACTGAACAAGACCTAAGTGGAACTCATGCAGTTGTTTGTGGTGTAACATTACCTTTGGGAACAAGTGCTGTCTGTCATCCATCACTTGTCATTGTGAAATCAACGTGGCAAAATTTGCATTCACTTGCCCTTGCTGTAACGTCAGGTTCAGGAGTTCTGCTTGAAGGACCAGTGGGATGTGGTAAAACATCACTTGTCGAGTGTCTTGCCTTAATGACTGGGAGGAATGGACCACCACAACTGCTGAAGGTTCAACTGGGTGACCAGACTGATAGTAAGGTACTTGTATTCCTTAGATCAATCTTGGGGTGAGGTGGAGATCTTGTCACTACCTACATATGTGCATCTTGCACAGTACTCTGCAAAATGCATGTATGTAGCACTAACCTGCAATGAAAATGTCTGCCTTTTCCTAAAGCAGTTTTGAAATTTAACTGGAAACTGTTAAAGTTACAAGTGACAGAACAAGCCAAAATATATATTTTTTTAGATTTACCATTTGCAATTCCAACATGCATTTTTTTGCATAACAAATTTATAATAACAGTTTTTAATTAATTTTAAATAAAGGCTTATATATAAAATAGTTATAATAAATTTAATATCTAAAATAGAGTTCACAATAACAGTTAAGGTATTTGTATACAGGATTGGGATAAATTTACAAAAAATTCTAAAATTGAGCTAACAAAATATTTTTGAAACATCCTTTAAAACAAGCTCTACATATAAAATATAAAATTATACTGATAAGTAAAAAGTAAAAATAAGATTTTAACAAACTGCAGCTTTCCAGATGATTGATGTGGTTAGATTAATAGAACAGTTGCTGGGCTAAAACATTACTGTCACTTGTCAGATTGACATAAAAATATGAACAAAATGCATCAATCAAAGTGCATCAGTCATCAATGTCTGGAGTGCGTCACTGCAATCCAAGGTCAGCCTGTTGACCCACAGTTGTCCACAATTTCTGGAGTGCATCCATTCGGTGCAATCCAAGGTCAATCTGTTGATCCACAGTTGTCGACAATGTCTGGAGTGCATCAGTGCAATCCATTGTCAACCTGTTGATCCACAGTTGTGTTCAATGTCTGGAGTACATCAGTGCAATCCAAGGTCAACCTGTTGATCCACAATTGTCCACAATGTCTGGGGTACGTCAGTGCAATTCAAGGTCAACTTGTTGATCCACAGTTGTCCAAAATGTCTGGAGTGCATCAGTGCAGTCCTAGGCCAACCTGTTGATCCACAGTTGTGTTCAATGTCTGGAGTGCATCAGGAGTGGATCAGTGCAATCCAAGATCAACCTGTTGATCCACAGTTGTGTTCCATGTCTGGAGTGCATCATTGCAATCCAAGGCCAACCTGTTGATCCACAGTTGTGTTCAATGTCTGCAGTGCATCAGTTCAATCCAAGGTCAACCTGTTGGTCCACAGTTGTATTCAATGTCTGGAATGCATCAGGAGTGGATCAGTGCAATCCAAGATCAACCTGTTGATCCACAGTTGTGTTCAATGTCTGGAGTGCATCAGTGCAGTCCAAGGTGAACCTGTTGATCCAAAGTTGTGTTCAATGTTTGGAGTGGATCAGTGAAATCCAAGGTCAACCTGTTGATCCACAGTTGTGTTCAATGTTTGGAATGCATCAGTGCAATCCAAGGTCAACCTGTTGATCCGCAGTTGTCAACAATGTTTGGAGTGCATCAGTGCAGTCCAAGGTCAACCTGTTGATCCACAGTTGTGTTCAATGTCTGTAGTGCATCATTGCAATCCAAGGCCAACCTGTTGATCCACAGTTGTGTTCAGTGTCTGGAGTGCATCATTGCAATCCAAGGCGAACTTGTTGATCCACAGTTGTGTTCAATGTCTGGAGTGCATCAGTGCAATCCAAGGCCAACCTGTTGATCCACAGTTGTGTTCAATGTCTGGAGTGTATCATTGCAATCCAAGGCCAACCTGTTGATCCACAGTTGTGTTCAGTGTCTGGAGTGCGTCATTGCAATCCAAGGCCAACCTGTTGATCCACAGTTGTGTTCAATGTCTGGAGTGCATCATTGCAATCCAAGGCCAACCTGTTGATCCACAGTTGTGTTCAATGTCTGGAGTGCATCAGTGCAATCCAAGGTCAACCTGTTGATCCATAGTTGTCCACAATTTCTGGAGTTCATCCACTCGGTGCATTCCATTGTCAGCCTGTTGTTCTTTGTTTTGGTTGGTTGTGACTGCTGCAGATCTCAGCTGGTTATTGTCAGTCATCATTAATTGAAGATTCATTGGTATACAATGTGTAGTCTATGCAGATGACCGAACTTTGCAAACTCTACTTTCATTGCAACATTCAGAGGCATTTAGATTGTTGTGCTGGCTGTCAAGGGCAACTGTTCTACTAAAAACTATAACTATGTATATTTATGGTACTGAATAAATAATGTTGTTGTTCTGCATAGAGACATGTATATTGATATATGTACAGTTTGAATTTTCCTCCAATCAAGCATGTGCCCTTGTTGGTCCACTCAGAATAGTTATCATGCCAAGAAAATGTCTATAGATGTAAACCTGGGAGCAAATAAAAAGCTGACTTTTGTTTTTTAACTGTTTCATTGTTTCCTATATTTTACCAGTAAGAATAGACAATGCCTTACCTGATAGTTCCATTAATAATTAAAGCTAAGTGTAATCTGATTTGTTATTCAGTCACTGCTGGGAACATACATTTGTACCGATATGCCAGGGGAGTTCGTGTGGCAGGCAGGGCCTCTGCTTCAAGCTGTGGCTGGAGGACACTGGATTCTACTGGAGGACATTGATTATGCACCGATGGATGTAGTGTCTGTCCTCATTCCCCTTTTGGAATCTAGGACCCTTTCTGTTCCTGCACATGGCAATACTGTCAGCGCAGCACCAGGATTTCAGCTTTTTGCCACACAAAGGTACAAACACGTTACTGGTTAAGTGATATCAATTACAAAATAATATATATTTTCTGTTTTCATTTTAGGGACTTAGTAGAACACATGCACACACTCTGATTAGCTTATGCTGAGAGTTGTGAAGTTTTACTTTTGGTTCTTTACAAAAGATAACAATACAATAACCCAATTCTCTGATTTGAGTTAATTTTTTAATAATCTACATTTTGTAAACCAAAGTGAAAGGAAAGTATGTTTGCATAGTTTTCACTTTTTGTCCCAAAAAAGTGGAAACTGCTGCATCATACTCCTACTGGCACTAGAATCTGATGTCAAAAGGGACATGAGTGAGAAATTGCAAAACATGGGTAGAGCTACCTGGTAGGACTGATGACGTTATCTCAAAGCAGACAAGAAATGGTGCTACCCGTTATCTGTTCACTGATTTTCGGGTAGCTTAAGGTTCCTACTAACTTGCATAATTTGGATATAGCTTTATGAACATGCAGTGTGGTCACATATTCTCATATCAAACTGTTCCTATAAATCTCTACACATCTAATTTGAGTGGATGTGTTTGTTCATTAACGACTGAATGTGACATAGTCACAGTCGTTGCAGAAAAGAAGTTTGACTGCATACATCAGCACATTGGTTGAATTGATGATAATAAAATTAGGGCTTTACACATTCACACATGGTTGAAAAGACAGTCGGCCACACACAAAATTCTTTATGTTCCTAGGGTTTACCATGGTGTAGGTGGGACAACATTTCAGGTTCATACCAACTCCTCTATCCTGGAGAGACTGTGGAGCAGAGTGTTTGTTGAACCACTGAGTAAGGGAGAGCTTGAGCAGGTAAGTTACGTACACATTGACAACCATGTGCCTGCACAGTGACTAACCTGCGATCAAGCCTTCTTGGGGGGAAGGGGGAAAAACTACCAAACAAAAAGTAAGAGAGGGAAAGAAGGCCTGACACAAATTGCACCAGACAGCTTTCCACCCACTAACCTTTGATATCGCTTGTCACGTGTGGCTTGTCATGATTTAGCCAATCAACATTTAGCAACAGTATAGCTACTGGATTGCTTGTAAATATTGTAGCGAAAATTCTTAGTCTAGAGTGAGTCAGCGCATGCTAACCAGCCTATTGTTAACCCTTCTCCTGCTGAAGATGATTTTGCTAAGACCAAAACTGCCCTAATTCTTGAAGCAATTGACGAAAAACCATAAAATGACCACTCATTTTGTTTGTCTTGATGAGCAGGAGTACTTGGTGTTACTTGTTTCTTAGAATTAATGAGTGCCGTAAATGATCTAATAAATGCCCGGGGCGTTTATTTAATTTTTGTACTGAAAAGGGGTGCGTCTATTAGATAGGAGGCATCTATTAGAAGGAGGCGTTTATTTCTAATCACGCTATCTGATCTTTACACTAAAGTAGCACATTCCATTTATTATCCCAACAAAACTACTTGCGCCGGATTAGCGCAGAATTAAAAAAAACAACGATTTTTCATTTCACACAATCTTTACAGTAGCTTGCAAATACAAGCTATAAGTGAATGGCACGTCAAAATCCTGGGCGAACAAAATGCTCCAAACGTGATCGTTAAAACTTGTACACAAATGTTCACATGAATGAGCGGATAACTGAGGATGTTTCAGTTTGGAATTTTATCTTATGAACGCCCTCTCTAGGGGGGGGAAGACGTTTATTAGAGAGGGGGCGTTTAATACAGAGGGGCGTTTAACACAAAATTCTGTTCAAAGGGGGGCGTTTAGGAAGCATATATAGGAGGCGTTTATTAGATCATTACGGTATGCTCCTTGAAACAATAAACTATAATACTAGGAGAGGGGTTCTTTAGTACTGGTCAGGACAACTTCCAATTTTTCATTGCGCTTCCAAAATTTTGAATCCTACAATGCCACATACTTTGAGTGTTTTAGAGACGTTAACATCTAACAGCTTGCACATGAGACAAGGGTTTCCTTATCAACTGAGCAATCCTAGCATCAGGGACACGATAGCCCCTCAGTTCGCACACTTGTTTCTTAATGGCTGCCAGACACTTGACGGCTTGCACCTGGGCTAAGCTTTTCTTCATGAACTTTGCAATCTTGGCAAGAGGCACACCCTTTTGTTGCATGAGGCAGATGTCTTTCTTCTCTAGGGCAGTGAGAGGTTTGGCTGGGCAGCCTGTGACGGCCTTAACCTGAGCCAGCAAATGAGGAACTTTAAGGATGTTCCTAGCAATGGTCTCATCCGACAGTCCCTCGCCACGCAGAACGCAGACTTGTTCCTTCTCATTCTTGGTGAGTTTCGCTCGAAGAGGGCAGTTTCTGGTAAAGAATGTGGCTTGTGCTTCAGTTATACCAAGCCTGCTTGCTATCTCCTTTGCAGACGAACCTTCTGTGTCCTTCACGATGCACGCCTGCTCTTTGGTTTTCTTGCTGTTAAGGATGCAGTCGGTCTGTAGGCTCTCATTCTTCATAATCCCGCTGATAATTTTGTTGATGTCCTCAAAGAATGTGTA
>JANVCJ010080665.1:0-11333 GCA_026413505.1 Epizoanthus ramosus | reverse complement strand
TTTTTTGTCACATGTTTTTTTGACATTGCATTGAATTTGTAAATGCAAGGCGGGCGGTGGTGGGGGGGGGGGGGGCGGCTTGCCCTCCCCCCCCCCTCCCCTCCTCCAATTTTCAGGCCAAGTACATTTTCCACTAATATAATTCCTGGTTGACCGAAAAATTGATAGAAAAATACTGCTAAAATGCAGGAAATGGCATTGGCGTCATTTATCAAAATTTTCCCGGGGCCCTAGTAGCTCAAGTCTTTGGTGCTTGAGAAGGATCAGTTCTTGGCCCCCCTAATGTCCACCACCTTCTTTCGGCCCTGGACAGTCAAGTGAAATTGCTCTAGTTTGGCCAACACATACACACACCTGTTCTATGATCAATATCCTGTAATCAATGTTTTGCCTTTTCAGCATTGGATGCATGTGACGGACCAGGATTCCTAGCTGCTCATATCGGTTGCGATAAGGAATAATTAATGCCATCTGAAGAATATTAAACAAAACAAATCAATAAATATTAATCAATATAAAGAATAATATAGCATTTGTATTCCTTATAGTCATTTTGCTATATTATATACTGTGAGTCACTAATCGTGGCCACCACTACAGAGATAGCCAATGTAGTCCTCTTGTAAATCTCCTTGTAGTCCCAAAATCCAACACTAAAACATATGGGGGCAGGTCCTTCGTGGTGGCATCAGCCAAACTTTGGAACTCGCTGCCACTAGCCATAAGGAACACTAATTCTTTTTCCAGTTTTAAATCCTGCTTAAAACATATCTTTTCAAGAAATATTTTTATTAATCAAGTAAATTAGTTTGTATAGTTTTATAGTTTATAAATGTTTAGAATTGTATTTTTTAAGAAACCTTCAATAATTTATATTTTAGAAATTTTATTGTAAAGCATTGAGACTCAGCATAATGCTATATAATATAATTATTATTATTATTATAGCTGCCAGTGTGCAATAGTGAATACGGCTTATAAAATACTAGAACAAATATACAGTGGTGTGGCACAAAGGATAAGCTTTTAAATGTTTTAAGAATGGTCACTTAGTCTCACCTAATATGATACATGATTTATTTTTTTTATCTGATTCCACTTTTTGAACTGATTTAAATCAAGCAATAATTTAATATAATTTAATTTAATAGATCAAAGTTTAAACAAAAAAATGTTGGAGCAACATAAATTTGTCAAGCAAATTATTTAATACATTATCTGTAGAATCTTCCTAGAAGGCAAACTGAACTTTAAATAGTTCTTTCAATCTCTTCTGTGTTGCTCACAATTTCCATGGTAACAAAGCCTGCCCAAGAAATATCTTCATCAACCATTTGGTCACCATTTCCACAGAGTCCTTTGTATTTTCTTGTTAACATATTTTATGTAAATCTTTAAAACTATATCTTGGCATGACAAATCCTATGTGACACAGAGATCTTCAGATCACAATCAACCACTGGTGTTTTGTACTCAGACTTTCCAGAAGGTAAGCCACACAACATTCAACTTTAGTGCAAAGCAATAATTTTGGAGTACTGTCCATTTGTAACATAATATTAGGTCAGAAAATTTAGTACTAAAAATGATAAAAATATATATTCAAACAGTACAATTTCAACTTGTAAAACTCAAGAATTCTAAAAAAATACAATATCTTACGTTTGCAATTTGTAACAGTGTCCATAAATATTCTACAGCTTCAAATTGGTGTGTGCAACATATTTCTGAAAAAACATTTCTGAATCACTATTCAGTCTATGCCAGTTCTCATCTAAATCTAAAACATTTTGTTACAGATTGTTGATATCAGATACAGATTTAGTGTTCTATATATTACAGAAAGTGTTCTATATATCTATACACCATTCGCTAAATAAATACTGCTGATTTTAATATAATATAATAAATTATAGAGCACTAAATTGCTAGTGGAAATTTTAAAAACTGTAACAAATGAATATATATTCACTATATTCATATATTCACAAGGCATTGATTTATACTGTCACAAAAACTGTGCCATAACATGAACTCTATCCACACTTCTTGGAAGAAAATCAAGTCTAAATTTGAGAGCGAGAGAATAGACCAACAGCTAAATGTCCCTGTTCCTGTCCTTGAACCTTACAACTGCAATGTGTGGTTCTAGAAAATAATTACCCATTCTCCCTTCCCACATAAGTTGTTGGAAATACAACTTAAGGGGGTTATCATGCCATATATATGTAAACTATATAATTATGGAAAAACAGCTGTTTCTTAAATGGAAATACATTTCAATTTCTGTCCTCTTTTTACACAAAATTACACTAGTTACAGTAGATCATTTACACACAATTAAAAAGAAAAAGGTATTCATAATAATTCATAATAATTAATACTAACAATAATAATAATAATAATAATAATAATGGTTTATTCAAGCCCGTTGTAGTTATAACAAAATTACAGGCAGGTTCAAGGAACATGCACTCTAAACATTAAACATGACAAAAAGTTAATTTAACACTGACTACACTACACTACACTACACTATGTATACACTACACTACACTACACTATATATACACTACACTACACTATACTATGTATACACTATACTACACTACACTACACTACATATGTATACACCACACTACACTACACAACACTACGTATACACTACACTAAACTACACTACACTACACTACACTACACTACACTACGTATACACTACACATAAAACAATAATTACTCCAGTTACACTTGTTCGATGCATGACTTTTAAATCTATCACCAACACATGTTTGTGCAATTTAATGTTGGTAAATATTATCATATTCAATATTCACCTTAGTGCGTGCTTTACACTCAGTTGGTCTCCATGCTCCCCCATTCAGCACAAAACCTCCATAACTGGCAGAGAGGTGTTTGTTCAGGTCTTCCATCCTAGGTACATTCTGATCCACATAAAGGGGGCCCACTAAAACGAGAGTACCGTATATAATCAATATATAAATTAATAATCATTATGAGCCTATTCACATTTGTAATTATGGCAGCAGACAGGGTTGCCATATATAGCTGTTGCCATAGACAACAAGTTATTTCAATTATTCTTGCCATCACCTTTATTTTGATTTTTAAAAATACCTTAAGTCTGTTTGGATGATGAATTCTCTGCTAGCCTCAAAATCTGGACTTGCAGGCTAGGATTGAATATAAACTTCTCACCCTTACTTTCAAATGTGTCCATGATAACACCCCATTGTATCTCTCTGAACTCATTCTTTGCCGTGCTCCCTCCCGTCCAGGTCTCTGCTCTCTGGACAGTGTCTCCTTGGTTGTGCCGAAAACTACTTCCAGGGCAGACAAAAGCACAGCAGATTGCACTTTACCTTTGCCTGCCCCTAAGTTGTGGAACAAGCTTCCCACTGAACTAAGAAACACAAGAACACTAACTGATTTTAAACATAAACTGAAAACATTTTTATTCCGAAAATATTTTTGATTTTTATTGTTTTAAATTGTAAGCTACTTCAGTGTCTTTGAATTTTCTTAGAAAAAGGCACTTAAAATCTTTATTATTATTATTATTACTAGTTAATTTATATATACTAAGTTTTGTAAAGCTAAGTTTTTAATCTGTTGAAAGAATGACATTCATATGCTGTTCTATCTCTTTCCTCACCTTGGTAACTGAACTAAGTCAAGTGCTTTAATCAAGTACCATTGGTAAAAAAGGGTTATGAGCTTGGCTAAGGAACAAATATAAATCAAACCCTCTCCAATGTTGATCACAAGTTGAGCACTCATGATCTGTGCAGAGAAATTCTGTGTCAATGCCAAAGCCCAAGCATGATGCAATGATGGACAAGACCTTCATCTATTCAGCTGATGATCATATTAACAATAACAGGCGACAAATGCCAAGGAAATCAATGATAAGCAACAGGAGATTACTGAGAACATTGATAAAAAGTAAGCAACAGCAACATTTGGTCACAACAGAGATGTCAACAATTTGATTTTGCTATGCATGAGACTTGTCGAGCACCAAAGGCACAAGTTGCTAGGAGGTCTGGGGGCATGGCCAGGGCACGCTCTGGTGCATTTTAACAGACTAAATGCAGTCAAAGCATAAAAGAAATTTATCTTTCAATTATGTAGTGTTTTTTGTGAACTTTATTTGGTAATTGCTGCTCATTTCTGGTAGATCTTTACGAAAAGTAAACAAATATTTACTTTATTTGGTCTTTATTACTGGATGTGTGAGATTTGCTCAGCAATGCATGAGATAACCCTCAAATGCGCGAGTTGCACGTCCAATGCGGGACAGTTGACGTCTCTGTCACAATGTTCTTCATTTCTGAGGCAACATCTATATTGTGAATGTAGCGACAAAGCAACAGCAACAGCCCCCTTGGACGGCCTCATTAGATACCACAAATTTTATAGCCACCATCTTGGATTTCATAGCCACCAATATATTGTATTTTATATTTATAGCCACCACTGTTACCATGACACCTATGACATCATGCTCACATGAGGTAAATCAAATGTTGATTGCTGTCAGCTTGCATTTTACTATCATTCCCATGAAGATATTATTATTACTATTAGTACCGTATTAGAGGAGGGGCGTACAGGGGGTTCCTCGTGACGCGTGATTAGCAATTTTTATTTTCCGTGATGCGTAATTTTGGAAAATTATTCTCCGTGATCCGTGCTCCACGGATTAAACGTGACACGTGAAGAAACCAAATACACACACGTTATTCGTGATTGTATACATATATCTTCATATTTCACGTGATTTACAACAACTCACATGTACCTGGAAAAGTCTGCAAACGTTCTGAAACAGATAAAAGACATAAAAGCCTGTCATTAGATCTCCTAAAGGGATCATCTATCTCTGACATCAATCCGAAGCCGACTACTGAGGTCACAAAGGAGTCACAAAGCGATTTTGTCGGTTAACCTTATCAGTCTTATTATTGGCTTTTATCTATCAGTTCAGTTGGTGCCTGACAGCTTGTTATTTGTCTTTATTCTACTCGCGTGTGGTCCTAGCCCGTTCATAATTTTAGAAGCTGTTTGTGCGCATATTGGATGAATTCTGTATGTTCTTGATGCGATGGCCGAGAAAGACGAGAAGATCTGTCACAACCCGAAGTGGAAGAATGGTCAGGGTAGTCCACACCGATTATTAAGACTATTAAGGTAGGACGGTACTTCTGGTAGTAACAACCCTTCGAAAGGAACATATAATTTCTTAGGGGCCGCTATCTAATTTTTGTTTACATTTTCACCTTGAGAAGTAATGACGGTAATATATGGTAACGCTTTTTCCTATATTGTGTATTTCGAATAGTTGTAATGTGTATATTTCTTCATAATAATACAGCCGGTCCTCGAGTTTTTTGAGTGAATGCTGCTCTTATTTTCGTGATCCGTGAAAATGCAATTTCAATGTACGTGATCCGTTCTTGGTCGTTTTTATTTCGCGTGAACTGTGCCAGGGACCCCCCCTGTACGCCCCTCTTAGAGTTTAGACCTGCCTTTTTTAGTTCTGGAGGTTTTGGAGTTTTGCACTCAAATTATTTTACAAAGCAAATACCACACTTGTACCACCACGATCAAAACATAAAAAAAGAATTTATATAAGCCCTAACATAACGCTAAACCTAATCCTAAAACATCCAAGGCTAAGGCCTAAGCCCAGTACAATTTTGCAACAATTTCCATTTTCATATAATATTAACTCATCACCCCCAATCCTTGACTACATGAGTACATCAGTACATGCTCCGAGTCTGATACACTCATAAACTGATAAAGTGACAGTCAATAGACAATACCCTGATCACTTTTGCGTACAGTCTGAACTCGACACTTACCCAGATTTGATGGTTTGGCCGGGCAAAGTTCAAGAACATTATCTTCTTCTGATCCATCTCCGTTATTCACAGGCTCTGTAATTGGTTCTGTTTTCATTGTCGGCGGCAATGTTGTTTCTTTCACTGCGATTGCTGGTTTTTTTGTAGTCGACAAAGTTACTGTGTGAAATATAGTGCTCGCAGTCTTGGTTTCCGGGACAATATCTTTTATACCTTCAGTGTCTTTGGATGATTCAACTGTCATTTCTACGTCATTTTCTTTAGGCGGATCAGCAGTATTCTTGGATGTCTGTTCCAGTGAATCTGAAATCAACTTTTCCACGTCTTTGTTCGATGAAGTCTTTGTAGTTGTACTGATTGTTTTTAAGTCAGCTGCATCCGAAGTTTTGTCCTTTTCTCCCTGATCCTTTGTAGTCTTACTATCTTTAGGTTCATGAGTTAACTTATCCTTCAGATCGTTCAAATATTTCAAGCCAAGTTCCGCCGAACCAGACAGCTTTACATTTACTTTAGCGATAGTCGAGTACCTAAAGAGCACGAGCAAGCTGAAAGCTGCCACAAGAAATGCAGCTACGAGGAATAATTTGTACCTCCTGAAGAATGACATGATTGGTAGTGCTACATAGTGTCTTCCTACATCATTGGTTTCTTGATTTCTGTTAGAAACAATGACAAAAGCCTGTCTTAGTTTCATAGATGAACATTCTTTTTCTTCTTCATGTTGTATCGATGCCGACGCATGTTCGCATACGTTGCAGCCTCTGCATCGAGGCTGGGGGCTAGCGGTCGGGGCCAACTCTGGGGGGAGTGGGGGAGGGGGTGAGTAGAGAGCAGCCTCGTTTCCAAGTAGGTTCACTGTGAGGATTTGCAGCAGGTCTTTGCATGGTTTCGCTGTTTTTATATTGTGAGATTTAGAGCAACCTGGCCCAGGAGTCACGTTGGTACTTCACTTTATTACTTCATTATATAATATAGTCACCATTTTCTACCATCAAAATGTTTTAGACTTTCGGAACTTGAGTATTTATAAATAATAATAATCGTGCAGACTTTTTGCTCTTTTTTGTGCTCTCTGACTTTATATTTTTCTTTCACGGGCAAAGTAAAATCATCCTAGTTTATTTCCATCCTAATTTTACACATAGTTTAGTTCTAGTCTTAGGTATAGTATATTTATATTTCTATCTATAATATTTTTTTTATATGCGTTTTCTTATGGGCAATTTTCTACGGGTTGGGTATTTTGGGAAAATTTATTTGGTGGGAAGGGGTGAATTGTATTGTAGAGGGGACTCCGTGTCCTATTGTACAGCACCTGCCCTGTGGGCGAATCTTTAAATAAATAAATAAATAAATAAATAAATAAAAAATTCCAAAATATGATTAAAAACTACAAACACATAATTTTAGAGAAGGATCACTCTAATATTTGTGCAACGATTTCAGGAAAATTGCTTTAAAACTCAAAAGGTTATTAGTACCTAGCCACATTTTTAGTCTTTTGTGTCCACCGTGGTAAAATAGATGTTGTGCTATTCTCCATGAAATGCCTCAAATGTTCCAACTTAACTTGTTGCTATTTTGTTTTCATTTTAAAGATGTGTCAGTACTTATTCCATTCTCTTGGTGTCAGTTGCTACGTACGCGTCCGTTTAAAATTAAAATGGATAGTACAGTTCTCAATAATTCTTTCAGAGCCACACAATATATAAAAGATATGACCTATTGTGCTTTGATACTGTTGACTATGTTGGTTCCTGACTTTGGAGGGTTGGGATTTTTGTTTTCAGGAAACTCACCTTTAAGCCGCAAGCCCCAACGTGGAACAGTTTTACTACCAGGTTTTGTATTAAAGGTCTTATTGTAAACTACTTATCTAACATGTAAGCGAAGGCAGTTTAACTTCTGCTTACATTTTGTATTTTTATATACTGTAAAAATAGGGGGCGGGGGTGCAAATCCTCGGGAGAAATTTCGTGAACGTGAATAACCACGATAGTTTGCAGACAATTATGCGCCAATTTCCTTTGTGCGAAAGAAACTTAGCGCGCTTTCCGATTTGTCCAGTCTTTGCCGGTCTGAGCAGTCAGTTCTCGATATCGAAATGGGACAACTCTCGAAACGGCTTCAAGTCGACCCGGCCTTGTACTGGAGCAGAAATAGTCAATGATATGCACGTCTCCTGTTCTGGTGCTGTTATGGCCCACTTTCAGATCCGCGTTTTTCACTGCTCCCACTTACAACTGACTACATACCCGACAAATAGAAAACATCCCAATAAACTGTTTCCAGTAGGTACAGCATACAAAACTTGAACATGTATCCGACTCCCAACCAAAGGTCCCAGGTTCAAGCCCCGGCCTTCCCGAGGGTTGTATTTGTGCGACCTTCTTTCGCCACACCGTCCGTGGACAGGGACGTTAAGCCGTTGGTCTAGTCTCTCGACATTCTATCGGGGGACTTAATTAAAATAACCCACGATAGGAGTAGGCTAATGCCGGTGTTGTGGTCTGTATACTAAGGGCACTACTCAACGTCTCAGACAGAACTGTTGTGAACCGTATTAATTCAGCGGTCTGGCTAAACCCCTCAACTGTTCAACCCTTGTACTTCATCTAAACAGGTAGCTGAAAAGTAGCCTGTGAACAGGCTGTTCTGCCTTCTGGTACTGAAAAGCCCCGCGCGGAGCACCTGTATATATCTGTATCTCTATCTGTATTTCTATAATACTCGAAAGGGAGTTACAAAATATATATATTCTGCCAAAATTGAAAGTTACATTTCAGGTTTTAGCAAGTTTATACTTATTACTTATTCCAAGGACACCATCCGTTTTCCATATTCCATTTTCCATTTTCCATATTTCATTTTTCATTTTCTTCCGTTTTCCGACCATATAAAAACAGTATAAACTATAATCAGCTAACTGTCTAGTCTAACCTCTGGTTACTACAGTTAGCTGAGAATTTTTATATCCCTTAACTGTTACCTTTTCTTTGTTTTAAATCTGTAAAAAGCGATACTAAATAAATATATTGTTTGTATTGTATTGTACTTGATGCTAAACCATGTGTCATCAAGCAGGCAAGTAATGGAAGTAATTACCTCTGCTGCACGTGATCAATGCATGACAGAATAAAACACACGCTCTCATTGGTTAAGGTTAGTTTATTTCCATATTGACGTAACTTTTCGCAAAAAAACGTAAACAGTTTGCAAGGAGTTATTTGCGAAACCAACGCGAACTGTTTGCGATAATGGAATTACTTTTGCGTTTGTTGGTTAGGAGTAGCCGACAAGCTCAAAGACAAAGTCGCAATTTGCAAATTGAAAGTTGCAAATCGGTATGATGCGTAAATTATGCCAAACAATGTAGAACATTCGCCGATATGTGACCGAGTATGAGTCAGAATGAAGACTATATATATAGCTTTGTAACTTTACATACCATGTTTAGCCGAAGAAGAATTTATTTGTTTGAGTTGTGTCGATGCCAATAAAAGCTATCGAATTTTCTTGTCAGAATGAAAGTATTAGACCAAATCGGCAGGCGGAAATTTGGTGTTTTTTTATTTCTTTGCTCTAATATTACACTTGTCTACAAAAGTTATTACCAATTGGTTTATCACATTTGTTTCTATTACTCGCCGTGTATGTAGGAAATGGCATTCAACTGGCACTCGTTCGTTTCCATGCACTGTTCATGAATATCTTGGTTCTGCGTATTGTCCCCTTACAACAAAACTTCATATAGACGGCCCGCGAGCTCCTATGAGCTGTATGTCATTCTTAAAAGTGTCCGTTCTATTTAGTTACTTGCTTTTAGTACGTACACCCATCACCAGTTTTTCGTCTTCAAAGTAAATGGCATTTTTCAAACCAAGGTCGCTTGTTTCCCAGATTTTCCCGTTTATGGACCTATCTATGGTCAACAGCTTTGGACACACACTCTCAGCCCACTCCTTGGATGCAAGAAGTGTAGAATAGATTTCTGGGCTCAAGTTGACTTCGGTCATTGGTGTTCCAACGATGCCTGGGTCAAGTTGAAAGCTGACGAGTGGTTCTGGAATTTCTGCAGCTAGAGTGCGCGAGAACCCTTCCAAAGCCCACTTGGATGTGGCATATGTTCCAAATGTTGGGACATTATTACGCCCAAAAAAAGATGTGACATTTACTATAACTCCACGCTCTGCCGCCATCATGGAGGGAACAAAATGGCGCACAACATTCGCTGGACCTTTCACATTAATATCGACAACTCGGCCAAATTCTTCGGCCGTGACATCCCACAATGTATGGCCACTTTGCCCAATTCCTGAGTTGTTGATCAGATAATCTGGTGGGCCAAATTTCGTCAGCACTCGCTGAGCCCATAGCTTTACTTCTTCGTCGATGCTGACGTCCGCCACTGCAAAATCGCAGCGATCAGGGAGGGAATCGAACTGTTGGACGAGTTGCTGTATTTTAGACGCCGTTCGTCCACACCCAGCGACTTTGTGACCAAGAGAGAGAAATTCCTTCGCCATTGCATTTCCCAGACCCGTCGTTGCACCGGTAATAGCTATTACTTTGCATCCCGAGGCCATTTCTAATCTCAATCTCTCCAGATTATTATTAAACACTCAAGTCCTCTCGCAAGAGAGAGAGAGAGTTTCATGCGGGAGCAACTGTGTGATGGTTAGTGAATTGTGGTTATCTTAGCTAAAATATTCCGAACAAAGAAACCTTTGTCTCATGCAGACAGTAACACGACCTCGCCGTCTGTGATTGTTTGATTGATAAGGAATACTGCAACCCCGTTCAAGAGGCCACTTCCGACTTTCTCGTCTCGGTTGTTATTGTATGCATATGAGCTGCATGGTGTGCATCTGCAGAAGACATGAATACGATAAGGTCAACCGCATGCAAGGGAAAGGTCGGTTTTGTTGATGTAGTTTCAAAAATGATCCAACATTCGTTTTTATAGCTTTGATTCATTTCGTTTTCATAGTGTTTGTTCTTTTCATATCATTGGCGTCCAGAAGAAATCCCGATGATTTCACTTTTAGCGCATGCATATATATATTTTTTTTGCTGGTACTGCCAGATATTACAAAATGATCTATTTCTGATTCAATCGTTTTCAGCCCCCGTTTCAGTGGACAACACAGAATCAGTGATTTTGAATCATCCCAGAAGCCCTTGTGACTGGAGTTGCACCCAGAAGTCTTAGCGGGAAGAGAAGCTACATTTATTCTTATGAACGGCCGCCATCTTGTTATTAGTATAGGAAACACCACCGTTCGAGAAGAATTATTGAAAAATATCACGAGTATTTGATGAAGTGTCAGTAATACCACGAGTGTGCAGCACGAGTGGTATTTGTCACTTCATCAAATACGAGTGGTATTTTTCATTAATTCTTCGAGAAAAACGGTGGTGTTTCTTGTTAATAGTACATCTACA
>JANVCJ010080643.1:0-11336 GCA_026413505.1 Epizoanthus ramosus | reverse complement strand
GTGCGCGCTAAGCACTATGGGATTATTGGCCGCTGGCCGCTCGGATTGCTCGAACTTCAAAAAAATCCTGTCTTAATTACAGATCCTTCTAATAAAAATTGAAAAAACAAACATAATTGAAATACATCTCTCATAAAATCCTTCATACTTTGTATATGATACAACAAATGTCCTAAACATCTGCAATCCAGGTACATGTATGCTACCACATTAGCTACCACTTTCTTTCTCTTTAATGACTGCTCATGGGAGGTTAAAATAGTTCCACTCTTTTGAAATTGACGAGTGATCCCATTGCCACCTTAAATGTACTTATCCTTACACTCTGCAACTTGTCTCAGCATGGCATAATTCATGTGCACACATGTAATAATAATAATAATAATAATAATAAAAATTTAATATTTATATTGCACACATTTCATGTCAATGTGATTAAGTGCGCATTACAAACTTTTAGGAGGTAGGACAATTTTCAGGTTTATTTTCCCTCTAAACTCTTTGGCTGTAGAAACTGTATGTAACATGATATTATTCCAATAAATCGTGCTTTGTGTGTTTCTCCATCATTCCTGGTCATCATATGAAGAAATGTAGGAGTACCTTCAAATCAAAGTCATCAGCTTGTTGAGAGCAATCAAAATGTTTACACACACATGCATCGAGTTCTGAACACTTGCACTCTCTCTCTGCTGTTCCATACGAAGTTTCAGTGACTGTCCAAGTGCTACTTTCAAGTGCTTCTGGTATTTCATTCGGGAGAAGAGTGTCTTCATATACTTCACTACAATTGATAAAATAGCACTTAGTCAGGTCACTGTAGAAATGGAATTCAAGTTTTCTTTTGCACTCTGATGAGTTCTCCAGCAGGCACAAGTCCAAACTTCATTTCTTAATATTGAGAGATATAAATGTTGAAATAAAGTAGCACAAGTAAACTGAATACTCTGAAAGAAAACCCAGATCTTAAATTTGAAACCATCTCATAAATAGCAAAAAATTATTTTTTTCCTTCCCAGGTCCTGTTTACATTTGTAAGTTTCACGCAACTGTGTGAGGTGTACTATGGATGCTCTGTACGTTTGACCGTGGTGTTGGCATTGTTGCTTGGGTGGTTTAATATATGCATTCTGGTGCTCTATTGACACAGTCAAAACACAACTTGTAGATGACTGCACATCTATTTCTTTGTCTGCAGAGAAGTGAGCGCATGGGTACCATGCTTCCGGTCTCCAGGTTTATATAATGGGTTGTCCCACACCTTGGGGCTGCTTCTGCTTGATCAGCAAGTGCAAACATGAATTAGATCCCACAGAACAAGTTTTCTTTGCACAGTTTCTGAAAGCTCTGCCCAGTTTTGTACAAATTATAATAATAATTATATATTAAATGTGTAAATATTGTGATAATATATTAAATTTATATTGCACATGCTATATGTGAATATGTTTCGCATTGCATAAGCTAAAATTGGTTTAAAAATTACTGTTATCCAAATAAATGTATAATTTAAGTTTAATTAATTATATTACTATAGTTATAATAATAATAATAATAAAAATAGTAATAATAATAGTAATAATAATAATAATTAAAGTGCTGGGTGGTGATGGCTAAGAGGTGGATTTCCCTGTTGTTGATCGTGTTGTTGTATTGTCTGGTGTGGTGCTTAGTGTTGATGATTTTAATTTTAATTTCAACAATTAAAGCTTTTCATTCACATAAACCTGTACTCTGGAATCAAAGGCCTTCCCAGTCAAATGAAATGACGAACAGCGGGTGTGTAGCATGAGTCCAAATGCCATGAGCAAGCTTGAGGCCTGAATGGCTAATTGTGAGTGACGGGTGGCATTTTGCAAAAAAAAACACACTTCCATGTTCCAGTTAATCCTTTATGATTGACACCACGTGCATGCATTAATTTTAGAAACTTGGCAAACCGGTTTACTTCACATGGGTGAAAAATATTTGGCATGTTTATATCACACTCGCATGTAGTAAATTTAACATCTTAATATTGATGCTCTGTAAAAATTAAATGCAAGGAAGAAGCAAAGAAAATATTGATATTTTGAAAACACTGACAAAGGTTACTAATCCTGACGAACTCCATCGTGTATGTAGGAGTAGTTCCACCATAACTGGCAGGGACATTTGTAACTTAGCTATTCCAACATACCTCATCATATACAAGAAACACCTGACATTCCAGACAATGGGTAACCAAGGAACCACTTGGAGTTCATCAGATTTGCTCACCCACATGAATCATAATGTCCACCATAATCCAAGTCACACTCTGGATAAACAAATTAATTGGACACTGGCATTCTGCCATTAATCAATGTCAATGTCCCCAAAAACGTCCTTGATTTTACATAAAATTTTGGTGGCATTTTCCTTCTTATACAGTGGGACAATTTCAATAACATCATTCAATGTGAAAATAAATTTGTATTTCTTTATAACTGCCTTGATCAACATCGTAGAGTGTCCAGTAGAATATTCAGCGACCAAAAAGTGTGCGCTGCATTGTCCAGCAAGTTCCTTCTGATAATCCTCAAGAAGTTCCTTGAGAAGTAACTTCTGGTCTGCGTTCACGGTCCTGCTGGCACTGTGTTCAATCATAGGCTTCTCTTCACACTTGGTGGTCAAATCAATTAGTGGCATTAAGCATTTGTCACCTCCACATTTGAAGTGCTGATGGCAAATGGTACAATAAGTATGCATGTCCTTATGGTCATTCAGAGTTTTGTCAAACTCACAGAAAATAATACCTCACAGACAAACACTTTTCTCATATTCCTTTATAATGCCATCACATTTTCTCAAGTGTTTACCATTGTATACAAATGTATCAGCACAGCTTTTGCTGGTAGCATGTCTCGGCCTGCTCTCCCCATTTCTTGAACAAAGTCATCCATTTGCCGCAGTGGCCCATAGTGGATAACACGCTGGATATCCTTGATGCTCACTCCCATGCCAAGGACAGTTGAAGCAAATACAACTCTACAGACTCTATTTTCGTCAAGGACAGAGTTCAGAACTCTGTTCTGATGCTTGAGTGTATTGTGATGGAACATGCCGATCAGCATGCTGGCACTTCGTCAGTAGACGATCGTCCTTGGAGTATTTATCCCATTCTCTCTGATCAATGAAATTAGCCAACCCAATGCTGATTTTCACTTTGTGCAAGTAAATGTTTTTTCAGTCAGGGCTTGCAAAGCTTTTTACTACATCTGCTTGCAGAGACAATGGATGTATAACCGAATAGTTTGTTGCTTTAGTCGCAGTGGCTGTCAAGGCCAATACTGGTGACAGTACTGCTAGGCACCGACACTGAGGCAAATAATTGTTTTAGTATAAACCCAACAACTGAATATCACTCTTGAAATAGATAATCTATTTCCAGTTGCCATAACTGGAAAATAGTGAGCGAAAATAGTCACAGACTAGACTCTCGAACGTCTCTGCACACCTACATCCTGGTCTTCACAAGCAACTGCAACTTCGACAGTCACATGACAAACTCGTAGGTGACACATAGCATGCGTTGATTTAAGTAATTTTATTTGAGTGATCTGAAGGCAGATTGGAACTTTTTTTCCCTTCCAACTGATGAATACAAAATACTGCAATTGTACTTGGATGCAGTTATAAGAACGAAAAGTTCAAAAGGAACTGTTAAACCGATTTCTGGCAGGAGGTTACTGCATGTACTCTATTCCACTATTAAATACCAGCACCCTAACACATACTGCTAAGCAAGTTCCTTGCTGAAAGGTGTATTGATCTTTTGGAGCAATCCCCCAGATCACGTGATGGAGAACTCATTTGCATTGTGGGTTAGGCAGTTTTCACAACCAGCTAGAAATGGTTCACTGCCAAGTCTGTCAAACACTGGCTCAACTATCTCATAAACTTCCGGTGGCATTGGATCTTTAATTGATATATCAGGGTCCGATGTCCTGAAGGCAATTTTTTCGTCTTTGGGCCAGTGACGGGCCAGTAAGTTGTGAAGAATGGTGGTCCGATGGGACCAAGTTATTTGGAGTTATTGTGTGCTATCGAAAAGACAACAACAAAAAATTTGTGAATGAAGACAAAAAACACAAGTCAACATTTGTCCGATAGATAACAATATTTGACGATCAACTTCTGTGATACCAACAAGGTTGAGACTTTTGACAGCAGCTGTTAGTTAGACATAGTTATATTAATGGCCATCTTGTATGTTTTACACAAAACCTTGCAAATTTAACTCTTGAGAGTCTTAAACGTGTGTATTTTTATGTGACGTAATGAAGAAACCATTAGAAACGTGAACAACAGTCAACGCACTTTGAAGTGGCCACTGCAATTTTGATTTCCTGGCCAGTGCACTTTCAAGCCAGGCCAGCAATTTTCCAGTTTCACTGGTCTGAAGGGCCAGTGCCTTAACATCCTTATATGGACTTTATTATTGTGGGATTTATTGTGGCCAAGTGAATCTGGAAGGTGCACCAGGAATTTTCACCTTTCAGGCAGTCATCATGCACGGGATTTTCTGATGTGCTTGCATAGTGCTTTAGAATGGACTTTGTTGTGCGACCCATCTGCTTGCTTTGCTTTTGTTGTCTCTCGGAGCCTTGCCATAGAAATTTGTAAAGGCTGTGATCCTATCATTTGTCAGACGACCATGGCCCCCAGTGCCAGTCTTGCTACCCACCTTTTTGCATATAAAAATTAAAGGCCAGTTTTAATTTTAAAATTACTTGCATTTAGTTTTGGGGATGACAACTAGATAGTTTAAAAATTTTGGCCTTCCAAAATTTGAATTAATTATTGAATAAAAGTATTTCCGAAGATATTCCCACCTGAAAAATGAGCTCATTATATATTCATATACAATAAATGTACTTATTATTTTCAATAGGTAAAATCTCATCCAGTCATAAGCTCCACTGAAAATGAGCCCAAGAAAAATCCAGTTGAACCCAAAATAAACTCGGGGCTGATTATTGGATTTCATGGTATATTTTGCAGCAGTTGCACAAACAGCTACATACCTTTGTTCTTGCTGATCAAGGCCCTTAAAGTGTTTCCGATTCTCTTTGTCACATGATTCACACATTCTTCTTTTGGAGTAAATACTGTCGGTCCATAGGGCTTGTCCCAATCAACTGTGTTATACGACTTGGAATCACCATCCCCAACAAGTGGTATGTATCGCAACTTTCTTGTCTCAACTGAATGCCTGTACAAACACAACCAAACTAAGGTAGAGTTTAACATCATCTTTAATAAAGCTTCAAGGATACAAGTTAGGGAAGTCATTTTGGAGCAAAACAGTTTGAACGATAAGTGTTTACATTGGTATCACACAGGTACTTGTACTTTATTCCTTGTTTTTGTTCCAATACATGTTATCTTATTTCTCAAGGCACTTTTTACTACACTGTCGATTTACTGGCTCATCTTTTGTTCTTGGCTTTATTGTCTTTTGGAGAAACTCCTTCAAGTGGTTCCTTTAATCAGCTGATTTTGGAGTTCTGAAGTAGTTTGCGGCAAGTTTGCTCATGTACTTGGTATCATTGTCTTGCTGCAATAATGTCCATCCGGGTAAACTTCACAGACAAACGATTCCAGATGATCTTTCAGGACACTATTGACAACAAATTTAGTGTTGATAATGCCTTTGAATAGGGTTATCTTTGTTGCTTCTTCTCAACTGAATGCATGTACAAATACAACCAAACTAAGATATAGTTTAAGATCATCTTTAATAAAGCTTCAAGGATACAAGTTAAGTAAGTCGTTTGTTTGAACGATAAGTGTAGATACAAGTGTTGACTTCACATGGGTATCACACAGGTACTTGTACTTTATTCCTGTTTTTTGTTCCAATACATGTTATCTTATTTCTCAAGGCACCTTCCACTACACTGTCAGTTGATAGTGTTTTTAATTTTTTTTTAAAAAAACACCATGGGTCATTCCATGTCAAATCAACCAATAGCCCACGGGGTTGGGTCTCAGATTTTCTTCATCTTTGCACCAATTGTTCCTCAGTCATAGGAATGAACACATCTGAAGTTTAGGCTCCAAACTCCACATATGTCTTGAGGTACGGCCATTTTTCTGAGGGGGGTAGGGGTGAAAATTGTCTCAAAATAGTGACTGTTTAAAATTTGTGCCATTTTTTAGACCTGAATAACTAAAGAGCTAATTAACCCAGAAGCCCATCTTTTTCTGGGCTATTAGTCGGCTACATAGCGATCGCAAATAAAGTAAAACATCAATCTTTAATATGCCTCCTGAATTTTCAGGGACACTGCAAGTCTCAAAATCATTTTATGCATAAATTAATGACTGCGAACTATGAAAGTATAAAACAAGTAGTTAAAATGTATGTAGCCACCCAATTTTTTCTCTGCAGTTAGTCTATCTTCTGGCTTTCAAATCCCTAAAATCATGTAAGGCCAGCACATTAGTGTTGATGGACAAGCTGTTTAAATTAAAAAAAATCATTTTGGGGTCATTTTCAACAGACAGAAGCAGCATGTGGGCATTAAATATTAACCTATAAGTTGGCCTCAGATAGAAGCTATTGATATTAGGTATATATGTGCGAAGTTTGGTGATCTGTTCGAATCTCCTTCAAGATGGATTTAATTATGCCAGTGCTAAACTAAAGCAAGTATTTGATTTGTACTTGCACAAGATTGTATTTGTTTCATGTGCATTATATAATAATATGAAACCCACTTATAAATCAAAATGGAGTTAGCTACAGTTGATGATCAGTTGTGCTATGCAGTCTTTGTCTCGACTGTTGATATAGTATTGGCGCCCATTTGGTGTGCTGGGAGCATTTACTATTGCTGGACCATGAGGGTGCATGAAAGATATCATCACACCTCCTTCCTCCTCTGCAACATGTCTAGCGAGACCAATTCACCTTTTGCCATCGTACAAACAACCGACATACTTTCCAATCTCACATTCTTTCAAACTGACTCTCATTGCCTGTCCAGTTTGGTCAGGTTCTTCAAAGACAGTTGCCTCAAGTGATGGCTCATCACCTGACACTCTCTTTACTGGCAATGTCTTTCCATCCTGCAGTGGAATAAAACATTGGTGGCTGGGCCTGCCATAGTACTGGTATTCATAAACCTCGCTTCTTGTTACTCCACAGCAGCAGCCCCTTCCTCTTTGCTTACATAGAAGAATTTCACGTGGGTGATATGGATTCTAGTCCATTCATGCAAGTCTCTTGGACTGAGGATGTGGCCGGACGTTACAGCTTGAAGACTTGCTTTGGATGTCTCTCACTCTACAGTTCCTCCAACTCCATCGCATGCATTTTTTCCATGGCTGGTGGCAAAAAAAACACCGATTCACATCCCCAGATTCATTTACCTTTCTCTTTTTTTGCTTGGCTGCTTCACTTGTTGGTGTGCTTGGGCATTTCTACTTTCCTTAGCCTTTGTTTTTCAGGGTGTTGTTGTTCATGGGACTCTCACTTCCGATACTGCAACTGACTCTATATTTATTATTAATTATAATTAAGTGCAACTTTTTTTATAAATTTTAACTGTAACATTAGATATGTATTTTATCTACTGAATAAAGACATTATTATTGTTATTATTCAATTTGTAGTTTAGTCGATATTCGACAAAAGCATTTTTCACAAGAAAACAACTAGAAACAGTCATTACATGTTTCCCTTCTATTCCTGTGCTTGCTTAATGGACAGGCTTATTTTTCAAAAATGAGACTGCCAAAAGTTTGTGCAGAATAAATTGACCTGCACTAGAGTTATTGAGTTCACTGTCTTGATCATCATTGGCTGGTCTTTTCTTTGGGACAGAAACTCTCATGACTGGAAGGATGTGGTCATTCCAGTTTTTTGGTTCCCCTGAAATACCAAATGAGGTGCAGTTTGGTGTTTGCTTGGTGGCTGAGGTGTTGAAGGCACTCATTTTGGATTTTAGCACGCACATCTTTCAACATTTCCAACCCCACAACATCCTTCAGGGATCGTTCAATTTTGGCAAATATTGCCCACTGAAACTTGAATTTAAGATATGTCATTCTTGAATATATGCCAGTCGACTTACTTTCCAGCATGTACTAACATGCCTGTCGGTGAAGGTCTGGCTGTGATATGCTTGACGTTTAACATTGATTTGTTGTAGAGGTAATTCCATGGCTTTGTGGATGCTGCCCCATTTTTGAGAGGATTGCAAATCGTTATCTAGCTTTGTGATAAGAGCTTTCTGGATAAGTAGCATAAGTAACGATCAAAATCAGTTCCCCTACTAGCCAGTAACCCCTTGCCCCTTCTCCTATTGGAATCTTGCCATATTCTTTGTGTTACCTTTTGTTTTGCTTCCTTTATGTACTATTGGGCTTGGTGAACCAGCTGCATCGGGAAGGGATTGGGGTATTCCTCAGTGAGCTCAACGTAACCACCTCCCCCTTCTCCTATTGGAATCTTGATATGTTTCTTTTCGTGTTACCTTCTGTTCTGCTTCCTTTGTGCCCTACTGGGCATGGTGAACCAGCTGCATTGGGGAGGTTATTGGGGTTTTCCTCAATGAGCTCAATGCCAAATTTCAAATTGTATGTTCAGATGGTCCTGTGTCTTCCCAGCTGCTTCTCTCAATGCAGTTGCAGCATCACCATGTTGCTTGATTTCACGCAGTTCTGAACATATGCTCAAATTCTCAATCCTCAAGTAGAATGTATTACTCAACCATCTTTTTATCAATCTTCTTGTTAACGTCTGAGCACACCTCCATCAAGATGTCGTAGAATATGGTGTACAGACCAATGCTAATATGTAAGCCAGGAATGCAAATCTATCGTAGCAACAGTTGATAAATCAATGTAACCATATGTAGAACAGTTACCCCAAATGGGACTACGATGCTGTAGCTGGTTACAACTGATTAATTTAGTTGTACTTGCATCTGACTTTCCTGTTAACTGGCCTAATGAGGCTAGCTGTGTAATGATATTTTGTTAGGTTGGCTGAACATCTTATAGCAATCTTATTAAAACTATTAAAATTTTCATGTTCGAGTCTTCGTCATTTGTTCCCTTTCCACACACTTTATATTCAAGTGTCAAAAAATGTTGTAATTATATGATAAAATATGATAAAAATCTTAGTTGAATAAAAACCAGTTCTGTCCTTTCAGACCTTATCAGTAAAACTATTTCATGACAAGTATCATGCTGATTGGCTTCCAATTCTCCTATTTTCTCCCTAAGTTGCAGAATCAAATCATCTTTGGACTCGATAACCTCTCTGTACTCTTTCACCACTGACTGAAGGGATGCCATCTCTTCTGAAATCTTGTCTTCACAGTCACAGGTTGCAAGAACTGATCCCTGTTTCTATAGTAACGGGTTTGCTCCTTTCTAACTTTTCTAATTTCTTTTCTAACTTGTTCAACTGTGTCATCCTTGAATTTTGCTTCCACATCTCTAGAGGCCAGTGTCTGAGTTAGCTGCTTCACTTCTCGGTTTTTCCTTTGTAATTCAGCTGCATAACTTTTGACTAAATTGCTGTTCTTCTCATTTCTTTCCGTCTTACGTTCCAATTTTCTTTTAAGATTTTTCACATTTTTTTGCTGACCTTCACACATGTTTTTTACCTTTTCAGTTTTCTCCTTCTCACATACTAATTCTTCTTGAACATGGTCAAGCTCCTGTGCTAACATTTCGCATGTGTTGACGGTGGCCTCCACGACCATTGGTGACACTGAATCTTGCTTCATTTGTGGACTACTGGTTGTATTAGCAATAGGGGTACCTTTTCTGTTACTACTAGGCAAATTAAATGGTGAGGATTTTAAAGCAATAACTCCATCATGATTTTTGCTTTTGGAATGCTTTGCAAGGGTTTGCTGGAGGTATTTAATACGTCCGTTAATATATTGCACAGATGGAGAACACTCCTCAAACTTTGGACCATACAGAGTCTTGAGCCAAATCATCATGTCATTCCCGGAAAGTTTAAGTTCTTCTTCAGCAGGAGACTTGTATTTTTTCCCTGTGACTTTCTTTGTTTTCTTCTTGCCTGTTATTTTGTCATTTTTCCTTTTTTGCTCAATCCTTCCATTGTCTGTTTGGTTTTGATGAGCTATTCTTTATCATCTTTAAAAGCCATTGCATTGCAAGGTCAACAAGATTAGCAGAATTAGTACTAAGATAATCAATGACGATGGCTGACACTGTAATAGCTCCATCCCATTTTTACAAGAAACAGGAGCCTCGGGATGGGAGAATATTATGCTGTACTTCGCCTCCTTCAGTAGCTCGCTGCTGGTGGCGCTGGTGTCCAGTTCAGCCTCCGTTTGCGTTTTCCTAGACACGTTTAGCACAGTGGCCTTGATGTTTCCTAATCTCCTGATCTGATAGTTAATTAACACATTCAAAGGCGAAACAACTATAACAACTGGGTCGGGAATCGAAGGCGATGACCAAGAAGACAAGTTGTGCTTGTGCAAAAATATTAACGGCAGAAGATGAAAAATAACGGATTTTCCATAGCCTGTCGGCAGCACACCGACAACATCTCTATCATTATAAATGGCTTCAAGGCTGTGAACTTGTTTTGGTTTCAAAATAATATTCCAATAGCTGCTGTTTTCGATGGCAAAATGGAGACTGTTCAAGAAGGGAACCACCATGGCGAGCACTTTGCTAGCCGGATGTGGATTATCAAACTTATCAGCCTCGTTTTGGATGTAACAAAAATTCAGATGACAAAATCCTTCAGTTAGCAGACCCCTCCCTCAGTCAAATAAATTGTTATTGATCACGTGACCAGACCCAACCAGGGTCTTTCTCTCGGTAGAGGGAAGAGCCTGGGAATGAGGTTGTATATTACATGTATATAATTATGTATAAGTCTTTATGCAAGTGTATTTATACTTGTATAATTATTTACATTTTTATAGTATTTTTGGAGTGGTTTACACTGAAGAAATGAAATACAGATAAGAAATGTAATTATCACCCAGAATAACCTTTGGATTAGTGCAGCTGGGTGACAAATACTGATTTACTTCTAAATTAGCCGAGTGAGTTGCTTTTTCTTAATTTCTAAAGGGTCTACACAGTGATTCAGATGGGGCCGGTTCCAGAAGAAGATCAGGGCTCCATGTTTTGTCATTACTCCACCAAAATATTTTACCAGTGTGCAGTTCTTCACTTTAGAATAAGTTCGGCAAAACACTGTGGACATGATGGAATAGTAATTTGCTCTGAGGCGGGAATTTGGAAATGGAAATGAAAAATGTTCCAGCGAACTCGCATCATTTCTGTTTCTCTTTGAT
>JANVCJ010080632.1:0-11337 GCA_026413505.1 Epizoanthus ramosus | reverse complement strand
CCTATTAAGAACCTAATGACCCTAGATTTTTGTTATACACCTTTTATGTAAGAACCTGTTTAGCCTAACTGGAAAAATACAGGTTCTTACTCGCGGGGATTTACTGTATATACATGTTTTTGTGTGTGTTAATATCAATACTTCTTACTGGGAGATACATGTTACGTTTGCAATCCATATTACTCTTCAGGGTTGGAGAGGGCCCGTAGTAGCAAGCCATATTATCATGTATATGAAATAAAGTTGTGTGTGTGTTCATAATATGCGGTAGGGAAGGAACCGTAATGGCAAGACTACTATCTTTCAGGGGTAGGGAAGGGTCTATCTGGCAAGACACACTACCCAATCTGTGGTAGGGGTAGGGGATATACTGGCAGCAGACGCTATTCATCTGGGGTAGGGAGGGGTCTATACTGGCATCACATACTACTCATTCTGTGGTAGGGGTAGGGGATATACTGGTAGCAGACGCTACTCATCTGGGATAAGGAACGGTCTATACTGGTTAACAAATAGTGCCGAAGGCGAGTGTATCACTGACGTTCTCGCCGAGTTTTGGCGTCATTTGAACATCTATTAGTGAACAGACGCACGGAACATGGAATCTATTTGTTTTATACAATAATCGAAACAGATTTTCCAGGTTTTCCTCCTTTGTAATTCAACTAAAACAAAAATAGAGAAGCAGTGGCGTAACGCGCGTCGTCATTTTCCTGTCTGTTCAAAAATAGATCACAGTTTTAGATCAATCACAGCACGCAAGACATACTACCCAATCTGTGGTAGGGGTACGGGATACTGGTAGCAGACATCTAATCCATCAGGGGCAGGGGGAGATGATATACAGGTGACAGATACTACCCGTGTGGGGTAGGGAAGGGACTATATTGTCAAGATATATTATACTTGTGATTCACTGTCACTGACAAAACGTCTCATGGAATCAAGAAAAACAACTTTTCTCCTATTTTTCTTACCTAAATTTCTGTATGTAACCTAATCGCGCCTATTGTATTTTTTGTTTTGTTTTCATTATTGTGTAAACATCCCAATAAACAAAGCTACGAAACAGTACCTTGTGTTGTATTCACGTCGGACGGGAATTCCTCGTCATATGACTCGTTCCCAGGCCCCTTATCTACCGTGGATCCCGGTAAGAGAAACTCCGGGATGTCAAGCAGATCACTTTCACTCTGGAACGTAACACAAGCATGTGAATAAACCAGGAAACACTTTACCAATACCATAACTACACCCTTCTCAACGAACTGTCTATCTATTCTGTGTGAGTTTACTTTTGAGTGTCTGTTGCTGTGTCTTTTTACATGCTCATTTGTATGACTATCCGCCGGTCAATCTGCCAATCTGGGCCCAGCCAAATTTTAAATTCGATTTCTTTATCTAGGAATACATAATCTGGTGCCTATAAAGTATTATTGAAATATTCCTCAGAAACCCAGTGACGTAAACTCGATATGACGGCGTAACTCAGTCTATAAGGCAGTAAACCCAATCATCGGTTATTAACCCTGGGTTAACGTTAAACTCTCTTTCAAGAAAGAGGCCCTGTTTGTTATAATTGTTGATTACTATGTGCCAGTCTGTACATTTCTGTCTGACTGACTGACTGTATATATGTCTACATGTATGTATATATGTACGTATGTATGTATGTACGTAGGTATGTATGTATGTATGTATGTATGTATGTATGTATGTATGTATGTGTGTGCGTGTGTGTGTGTGTGTGTGTGTGTGTATGCATGTATGTATGTATATATATGTATGTATGTATGTATATATGTATGTAGATTTGTATATGGAATAAAGGAGAAAGAAAAACTTTGTTGCCCCGAGTGGGATTTGAACCCACGTCCCCCTGATTACTAGACGGGTGTGATGACCACTACACTATCAGGACAACCATGCTGGCAACATAGCAATCTCTGAAGTGAGTCTTTTGCGTCATGCTAACGTGGGCCTTCCCGGGCAGTTTTTCTTTCGGGGTGGATGGGAAAGACTATTAAACTCCAAACCATGCTAGTCTGATTTTGAAACTTAGCAAAAATCATAGAAGAGTCATGGAGTTTTGAAAACGTTAACCACTTAATGACTTACCCCAGGGAATCAGTGAGTTTTGTTCCCCCGAGATTCTCAATGTTCCCCGAGACGGAGAGACACCACCATCGCCATTAACCATTGAATTATACCATGCGATGATCACGTGCGTTTATAGCGGGTGAAAAGTGCTTGTTACCCGCTGAGAGAGGGGGACATCAGTTTGATTTGACGGCTGTCTCATGACCTCGAATTGACCAATGAGAGCATGTGTTAGATCTGCTAATATGGTTACTATATAACAATAAGTTATGAAGACTAGCAAAAGTCATTTGAAAGTCAGTTTTCATATATATTTGGCGGGAGGGAGAGTTTAATCGAGGAAATTTTGGATTCACATTCACTGTGTAAAGCATGTTTTTACGAGCTGAAAACTAGCAGTGGGCGAGGCTATTTATTCACTATCTATTTTACTGAGTTCCGGCATATTCCAACCATAAGATTGGGTTTATACTATAGCTGAATTATTATAATCCTTTGACGTTTGCGCTGAGTGTCGCGTCCTTCCTCAGGTCAAATCTGAAGTGCTGGTCTGAAAAAGCTGAGAAACAAAAGGAAGAGAAGGAGATGAGAGAAAAAGTGCAGAACGAGAAGGAAAAAAGTGAACAGGATTCGACGGAAGAGAGGAAGACGGGAGGGGACGCTGTGCAACAGACAGAAAATGCTGGTAAAGGAGAAAACGAGAATAAAATAAAAAAGTAGCAATGCGATTACTCTATTGGATGGAGATGCGGGATTGTTATGTATATATATAGCTTACAAATTCTCTTTCATGATGTAATTACATCCGTAGATAATGAGTTAGCGAGAGTGCTGCGTATAGAGATCATTTCGCTTCACTGTCAAAGATTGATCAGAACAAAATGCTCGCGTCAGCGAGTCACTCGTCAAATTTCATCTCTGATTGGTTGCCAGTACTCAACTCTCGAATTTTATTGGTCAAAACATGCTTTGACAATGCAAATGACAATGAGCTTTTGACACACAATCGAAATCGACTCTAATCTGGCCTTCATTGGCCTTCAGTCCCTAACAGTGACGTAAAATATTTATATTATTATCTTGGGAGAAATATATGTATTGAAAATACCCCCAATTAAGACTGGGCGAAATATTGATGGGTTTTTAAGAGTAGGTAACTTTTCTGTTTGCATGTTAGTCAGTATGATATTTAGATCAGAGTCAAGTCCGTTAAACTTGGAAAAATGCTCCCTGAGAAGTGGCTGTTGTTTCATTCCATCGAATATAATCCCTGAATCGAGTCAAAAGGCAGTTCAGGAATATACGAACATTATCACTTTTCACTTCAGAGGGGCAGTGCCAGTCGAACGATTGTTTCCAGGTCAATTTTAACAGATTCAAGAGTTGCTTACAGTTTCTTTTCTGTCGAAATAAATTTTATTTATTCCTGAGTATTGTGGTTTTCTTGAAGAAGAGGTACAACTTACAATGAATGAATGAATGAATGTAGTTTTACATGCAATACATAGGTAACATATTTGGACATCAGCTTTAGGTTTTAAGGTGGGTGTTTATAGTTTATGTGAACGCATAATAGTAGACGTTACTGAGGTGCTATAAAATGTATGTTCAAACATAATGCAACTTTCCTAATTTCCGTCTGCTGTAAATATGTTTTTAGCGCGGAGAATTTTACGTTATTTTGTACAACGTTGCACTCGTATATAACTGGTTTAAATCTTATCGTATTTCTCCAATAAACACCGTATGATGTCACAAACGAATGCATGCATCCTCAGGAAGCAAGGGTTAAGATAAAACGGATTACTGTTTTTTTAAAAGACGAAAATGAGGCTGACAAGAAATGATAGAAGCGTGGATTGTAGATATATATCAAGATTGTTTATATGAGGAAATACGGTATCAGAGTCCAAAAATCGTAGACTGCAAATCAGCCTCTTCCTTCGCCAGAAATCCGAAAATCGGGCAATCTGAACCGGTTTGGCCGGGGGCGCGGTCGCGAGGGGAGAAAGAATTTGTGCGGTGTGTGCCGATCCTCCCGGCAAAGCTCGCGCTCATTGCCCGATTTTCGACATTTTTTGGCGAAAGAAGGGGCTGTATCACCGTACTTACCCGATATCTGTTGTATATGTACTTGTGTTTTACACTGCTTTGCAGTGAATCTGAAAGACAATTTATTATGATTATTATTTAGCAGAGTAGCTGATGAAATGTATAGCTATTAGAAATTTTATGAACAGAATTCAGTGATTATTGAAGATTATTTGAAAGATACCATTTGATCATATGTTAGAATATGAGTATATATTGACGTAAAATATAAATATATATTATATGCCAGTGGGGATACGAAAATTTTGGCACAATCGCTGTTACCAAACAAAAAAGCCGTTCATGTCTAGGTAGGATACTGAAAAACATTTACCATATCGAAAGGGAAAACCATCAGGGGTTCACAGTTTGTGTGAATAGGAAAAGTAATTGTCAAACTTCATATCGTCAAGAAAAGGTCTCAACAATTCAAATTTTCGAACGAGGTAGAAAGAAAATTCGCGCTGAATTTACATTCACTTTGGCAAATTATCTTCTTCACATTGAAGATAACTTGTATTTGCATTGAGAATAACTTTTCTTGGGGTTTTGCTTTCATGTGCAAACAAAACCCGCTCGGATTATGGGAATTTGGCCCCGACCTTGACACGACCGGTCATGGATTCAGTAATTGGTTCAGTAGCAAGAGTCTGTTGTTTGGGAGCAGTAATAAAGGACTGGCTACAAGAAAATTCGTAAATAGTAGAAAGATGACATATTTATTAATGAGAAGATGTTTTTTATATTGGAAGAAGTCACCTGGGCCCCGTTACTCAAAAGTGGATTGACGCTAAAGGGGCTGTGTCACGGCAATGCGCATGCGCACAGGTCATGTCTGGAACAAAGCCTTCACAGTCATGAAACAAAAGTTGTAAGCTTAACAGGATGACAAGAAATGGTTTAATGGTTATATAGTGTAAAAAACCGAAAATGTCTAAATACAAGAAACACGAATTTGACAGCGAACGGATATAACGTATTTTTAAAATGTCTAGCCTGGACCGAAATTAAATTGAGAGTTTGTAATCCGTTCTAATCTTCCCCAATTTTAACCATCCACTTTCCTTTATGACTTATCATCATCTCTCTTGTGTTTTTGTACCTCGGGAATCTGTTATTTTTAGATTTTCTGTGATTTGTGGAGAATTCCGTACATCACAAAAATGCCTTGAAATAGCCGCGACATAGCCCCAGGGTTAAATTTTAACCCATGATTGGGTTCTACTGCCTTGTAGACTGAGTTGGGCTGTCTTATCGAGTTTATGTAACTGGGTTTCTGAGGAATATTTCAATAATACTTTTTTAGTCACCGGATTACGTATTCCTAGAAATTTAAAATTTGGCTTAGCCCTGGGTTAAAGTTAACCCACTGTCGCACAACTGAGCCCAGGCTGACAAATAATAGTCCCATAATTGGCATAATTATGATTATCATTATCATTATAAATAGAGACGCGTACTTATATCATCATTACTTGATTATTATGTGCATGCGCATTACTTGGATAACTTGTGATTCGGGCTCGTGTTTCAACTAAGACTGAAGTAAGACTGAAATATCAAAAAGCTGCTTTCCATATAATCATAAAGATCGCGGGATGCTCGTATAGTCTTCGTATATATCTTCGTATCGTCTTTGTATAGTCTTCGTATCGTCGACGTAATCTGTGATATGAGATGGAGGAGAACATCGGATATTCAGGCTGTGGATGTGCATGTTGTTGCGGTTCGTGGAAATCCAGAAATTTCAGAATCAAGAAATTTCAGAATTTCAGAATCAAGATGAATTATGGAACTCAAGCAAAACAGATACTTGTGTGAACTAATAAGAATTATATTCTTAAATTTTAAACAAGAATTATATTCTTAATTCAATAGAAACAGTTGAGCTTCATAATCGAACATGTCCGGTTTCTAGATCATAGATTTTGAAAAAGTATACCACGGCCGCATACGATTTTATGGAAACAGCTTTTAAACATGTGTGAGTGACAACTGTGTCAAAATATCTACTTGTACTACCGTGTAGCGCTGGAGTAATAAAGTTATCCAAACTGTTTGAGTTGTGGCGTGTACTGGAATCGTATTTCTCTTCTCGTTTTCAACTGGGTTCGTATTACTAATTAAATTCCTGAAGACCCCTAAAATTCCCCAACCAGTTAGGGCTTCAACAAACTATTTCTCGAGTTTTTGTTTGAAAGCGGCTTAGTAAAATTTTCGTTTTGTAGTTGGAAATGCAGAACTTGCTAGCGCCTGCCAATATCCCAGACTCCCTTACCTCATTCCTGGCAGCAGGCCAAAAAGAATGTGGACTCAGGGAACGAGATTGGTAAATCGTATTCATACAGTTTTGGTTCGCTGATCGACTCCGACCCAGTCCGTGCACCATTATCGAATAACTGTTGAATATAACACATGCAACATTAACATGGCTTCTAGTACTTTTACTGGCCAGAGCGGCTTTACCGAACTTAGACCGAAACAAGTTTTGGATATCAATTTCTGGAACTCGACGGATGAAAAGAATAAAGAAGCTTACGGCTTGTGGTCGGGCACATATGACGAGGTACGTGTATATATATTCCGATATTGACCGTATTATTTCGTTCGACGAAGGACAAGACATCCTAAGAATACGGGTCCATACTGCGTACACGATGTGTCTACCGACAACAAAGTTGCACGAGCGGGCATCGTTGGCCGTTATTTAATAATAGGAATGTGAGCGTGTTGTTTTATCCAGGAAAAAATATTAGAATATTGCAACCACTCCAATAATTAATATCCAACACTTTAAAATTTACTATCATCCCCCAAATCCATGTCTTAAGAAATTGTAATCGCACACTACCGAGGAACTGAATAACTTCGTAGTATAGCGGCGCACATTGTAAGATGGGACAAGGTTTAAAGTAACGCGAGACGCTGAAAGACAACTACAATCGTTAACTCCAGGCAAGACGTTTTCAACTGCAGCATAGCAACTGCAACTAAACTTAAATTGTTGTGAGATAGTTGCAATCTCTTTGTTCGACGGAATTTGAAAATTCTGATAAGATGTTCCGAAATAAAAACTTCAGTTTAGGTTTGATTAAACCATTATTATTACAGAAAGCCATTTTGCTCAGAAGGTGCAAAAATTTCAAATACCAATACGAATTCGCGCCTTCAGCACTCGCACTTTGCACCATCAACCAACTAAGTAAGTAGTAAAATAAATGGTCTGAACCCAGGTGAGTCAATGTTTGCAGTAGAGTGATCGTCGGGTTTGTGTAGTCCTGAGAAGGACTGGTGTTGGTGACTGACATTTCGACCACCTGTGCGGAAGGCACCTTCAAAGTCAATAGAGCAAAGTTGGTCATGTAGGCGGTATTTATATAGTTAATGGTGTGTGTCATTAGCGTTGCGGTCTAGTTTAATGTGTAGGTCTAATTAGCGGTAGTTGTGTGGTCGGCTTGTTTAGCATCACTAATGAGTGGGTAGTGTTTTACAGCGGTTAATAGGTCTTTGTTCTAAGTTGGTGAACCAACTTTCTAGTGTAAGTCTTTATTCATGGTTATTGGAATGTATCAAACATTCCGCAGAGTCCCAGTCAATGTTATGTCCAGTCTTTTTGTGATGTTCGGCAATGCGATTTTTTAGGTCTCCCTTTGTAGTCGCTGTTTTGTGTTCCGAAAGTCTAGTACATAAGTTTCTGCTAGTCTCGCCAATGTATGTCGCGTTCGGCAGTCGTCACATCGTATTCTGTAAACTGTTCCCTGTCGATTCTTAGGGTCGTCTTTGTCTTTAACGTTATTCAGTAAATGCCGTAGCGTTCTGATGGGTTTGTGAGCTACTCGAAAGTTAAAAAAGGTTTTAAAATCCGTGCTATAGCTTCAGAAGTGTCCTTAACGTACTGTAGTGAAACAGTAGTCGGTTTGTTTTCAGTCTCTATATTGTTGAAGTTGTCTCTTTGTCTGTCGGGTTTGTGAGTGTTGATGTTGATAAAATCGTCCAAAACGATGACGTCACATTATCGGTCCCAGCGTTTTCAAAACGATACAGCGTATTCGTGTGGACGGGTAAAAACGATTCGAAAACGCTCCGTGTGGACGCGATTTTTTTTTTAAAACTAAAGAAAAAAGTTGCGTTTTCAAATGAAAACGCATGTATTTTGCATCGCCAGCCAGATCCCACAAGCATTACGCGCTTATATTCTTGTTTCTCAGTCCCTAGTGAACTGGTTGTCGCTGTTCTATCGGTTAAGGTGTTCGTGGAATGCGTCAATGTTGTCCGCAGTTTTCAGTGTCGTTATAGTGTCGTCAATGTAGCGGAAACACGAATGTAGCGTCTGATCGTAGGTAGCAAAGACCCGTTTCTCGATGTTTTGCATCACCATTTCTGCAACAAAAACACAGACCGGAGATCCCATCGCAGTTCCGTGAAGTTGTTTGTAATGTTCTCCGTTGTACTGGAAAAAAGTAGATTTCAGGCACAGTTTCAGTAAGTCCATTATAGTGTCGTCGTTTGGTAGCAGTAACATTGTATCGTCGTTTGTTCCAGTAGTGTTCTAGTGCAGTCTAATGCCAGTTGAAGTGGTATGCTTTCACATCAAAAGACACGAGTTTGTGGCCGTCCGGTACATGTACAGTCTTGATGGCGTCAATAAAGTTCTCAGGCAACTGTAGTTTATGTTCCGATGCGTCAGTCAGTGGTTTAAGTGTCTTGGCTAAGTATTTAGACAGTTCGTAAGTCGGAGACCCACAGAATGAAACAATAGGTCTCATTGTGAAGTTTGGGTAGTCCGTAAAGTTTAGGTGACTGTGGTACAGTTTGTGGCAAAGGTTGTAACATGAGAGGTCTTTCTTCTTCAAGCTAAGTAAGTGTTGGGTTCTTTGACGTGCAGAGTTTTAACCCCTTCCCTACATTTCCGATTAACCCCCTCTAATAAGTCCCTTTGTAATAAGTCCCTTCTTCAGAGCCCCAAGTCTCTAATACGCTCCCCCAGCTCTCGATTAACCCCCTCTAATAAGCTCCTTTGTAATAAGCTCCTTCTTCAGAGCCCCAAGTCTCTAATACGCTCTCCCAGCTCTCCATTAACCCCCTCTAATAAGCTCCTTTGTAATAAGCTCCTTCTTCAGAGCCCCAAGTCTCTAATACGCTCCCCCAGCTCTCCATTGTCTTATTTCTATTTTATAAAAGCAATATAAAAAACTGCTGCTTGTGTCTATAAACTGTAATATAAACACTTCGAAAGTTGTAGAGCACTCAAGAAGAAAAAGAAAAAGAAACACTCGGCTTCGCCTCGTGTGCTCTACAACTTCCGGCGTGTTTATATCACAGTTTATAGACACTCGCAGCCGTTTTATATATTTGCTTAAATAATGCGTGACGTGCATAGGGGCAGACGTCAGCAGATCCTTTAATGCTTGTGTTTAGATCTGAACATACCCGAATCAAAAAATACTTACGAAATGGAACTAAATGACTAAAGAAAATGTAACATATAATAATAATTGTATTGGCAGTCCTTAACTGAAATTATTACAGGAGTGCCAAAGCCAGAGGCTCATTTGGCTTACAGAAGTAGAGGAGACTTGGACTTAATTTTATATTGTCAATTTGATGTTGAAAACCTCAAAATAACTACGTAGCTACTTTGTCATTACCAGATTACGATGCACCTTTAACAGAAGCTGGAGACATCACCAGAAAGTTTATGCATCTTCAGAAAGTCATCAAGGATTACGCTCCTTCATCATCGGGTTAGTACTGGTTGTAAAAACTCGTCTTTAGTCATTGATCGTGATAATTATGTTATTGAGTGTGGTAATTTCTTACAGTGATTTTCAAAATTGAGCCACGAGGCCGGCGCGGGTAGGCAGGCCTCTCTCTTTCACTTTTCTAAGACTTGTTTTAACACTATTTTGCAAGTGACAAATGGTACACTGGATAGAGGCTACTACACTTTTAACCCTACTTTTGAAATGGCCCTTAAAACACATCTTTTAAATTAGCTTTTGATAATTTATTACAAACATTGTCTCGTGTTTATCTGGGGTTGAAGGGGGTTACTTACATGAGGGATTTTTGGTCATGTCCTTCGGCCTTCTTGCTACAATCTCTTGATGATGCGAGTTCATTACTAGTAGACGGTTTCTTCCCTGTCTTCAGCACACAGATGAAATTTCATCCCGGAATGAAAATCCCCCATTATCTTTTGTCCTAGAATAAAAAGACAAAAGCAAGATATGACAGGATGAGGATGACTGGCGTGAGATTAACTCAGTCCAGCAACAAATTTAATTCATAAGATGAAAACCACTCGGTGGTCACTGGTGGGAAATGTTTGGAAACGTCTTGAGAAGTCTCGATTCCTGTTCTATTGCTGTAGTTGTTGTCATTGTTAGCATCAGTTACCAGAGATTATCTTTGTAATTATAACAGGAATCTTTCAGTCCCATGCTGTTCATGTTCTTCTTTTTGTTGTTGCTATTGTAATGACCTTAGTAGTTTTGCCCCATGTAACAGAATCCATGAACGATATGGCTTCTGGATTCCGAGTTTATTAATCCTTTGGATCAGGATTACGGATTCCGACCCTCTGGATTCCAGATTTCGATCCTCTGGATTCCGGATTCTGACCCTCTGGATTTCGGATTCCGACCCTCCTGATTCTGACCCTCTGGATACCAGATTCCGACCCTCTGGATTCTGGATTCCGACCCTCTGGATTCCGGATTCCAACCCTCTGGATTCCGGATTCCAACCCTCTGGATTCCAGATTCCAACCCTCTGGATTCCGGATTCCAATACAGTAAATTGGCCAGATTCCGGATTCCATCTTCAGGATTCCAGATTCCAGCCTCAAAAAAATTGCTGTATTCCAGATTCCAAATTCTCTATTCCGGATTCCAACATCAAAAATTTGCTGGATTCCAAAAACCATATTTTGTTACATGGAACGAGTTGTTTAAGGATCAAATAATCGTTTTCTGTTGCCTCCTGCTTGATGCTCCTCTGGTTATTAGTTTCTAGGTACATCGGTGTGTTGCCAGAACCCATAGTAAAGGAAGTTTATGGTAAGGATAAAAATAGGCAGTCGGTGACTGCATGTGGCTCAGGCCAAAATAGAAAACCAAAAGGGTATTGTGGTTTGAAAAAAAT
>JANVCJ010080621.1:0-11337 GCA_026413505.1 Epizoanthus ramosus | reverse complement strand
CCCCCTCCCTCTGGATCCGCTACTGATCAACTCGCAACTGGTCGGGGTCAATAGATCACACAATTTAGGGATTGGATACTGTATTTTTTATTTTTTAGATAACAACAACAACAACAACTTTTTAGAAGAGGGAAGGAAAGTTTTGTTTTGTTCTTATACTTGGATCCATGGGAGGGGCATAGGGGAGGGGAGGGAAAGGGGTTGGAGTCCATCCCCAAACAATTTGATCAGTGAATATTCTGCAATCAACCTAATCTATAGGGTCCTGGCACTTGATTACCTAGTTCGGCCCCTGAATATTTTTAGTTTCTGAAATATCAACAATGTTGAATTTGGCATTTGCAATAAGAGACTGACTGCCCACCACATCAGGGACGAACCATTTAAGGAGCAGATCCTGAAAACACATGTCCCATTTAGGTTCCCAATTTTTACAGCAGACAAACTGGCACCACCAGGTATCCCCACCCCTCGTTCTTGGCCACCTATTTCTATTTTGGGGGTTCCTAGCAACAACTTCACTTGACTTGACTAGACTGTACTTTACCTATTAGTTTAGGATATATATTCAAAAACAAAATAAATGTAAATATTGTGCTTTCACTCCTTGAAGAGACAGAGGGTGGTGGGTCCTATCCCCCATACCCCCAAATGAGTCCCTCCAGAGGGCATGTGTGTTTGACCTGTTCCCTTGATGTGGCAGGGTGGGTGTAGAGTAATGATTTGTTTCCCTTTTCATTCTCAGTTTCCCTCTAGTTCTCTTCATCTCCACTCAATGTTTTGGGCTCATGCATTTTTACAGTTTTGCACCCCCCCCCCTCCCTCACACACAAAATAATATGGTCCATCTCTTAATACGAAGTCAAAACCATATGGAGTCATAACATGCTTGATATCAGCACTCCCTTAAAACCCTTATACTTTATCTTGTCCCTACCAGGCTGTCCAGATCTAGATTAACAAGGACACAAATGTATTAAGTATATTCCAGTATAATTGACGATATACTGAATGTAACAGTTTGATATTAAATTATTTTTCTAAAATTGTACCGTAACAATAATGTGCACTAGTTAAGTACTATTGCCACAAAAGAATTATTGATCTGTTCTTGCCTACAATAAAATTTGAAAACTGAACTGAATAAGCTTAGGCGCTAATAGTTTTCTAATGTTTATCTGTACCATATACATGTGTTTCTATTTTCTTTACAGGTTGAAGGAGAAATTCAGGCTTTCACAGACTGCTATACAAGATATTATAACAGGAGTTTCGTACCTTACGGAAAAGGTCCTTAATGATTACTAGCCTGACCTCAGACGCTAATTTTCCTTTGCTGCGAGAAAGGATCTCTCGCACGGAAAAACACGTCTGACACCCTGAAGCCTTAATGGCGTCCAGCAGTCATGCTGGGCTCGTCACCTCCAATCCAATCAGAAAGCGGCATAAAGAATTCTTATGCCAGAGGTGTGAAATTGCCCCGCGGACCAAGCGGCGAAGTTCAATAGACTTCAAAATGCAAATTAGACACGCTGTTGACACTTTCTGTCGTTGTGTTACGATCTGCTTCCTTGTTGTTGACATTTTATTTCACTAACTCGGCAGGTTTTTGGCATGTTTTCGAGAGATCAGTTTCATTCCGTCGTAAACCAGATTGTAGCAAAATTTAATATCCCCTCGCTCTATCGTGAGCAAGAAAATGCTTTGTTTTCGTTTCTTGCAAAGCAAGACGTGTTCGTGAATTTGCCGACAGGGTACGGCAAGTCGCTTGTATTCCAGATAGCGCCTGCTGTTTCTTCTCGGATCCATGAAGACCTGGAAAATCCGATTGTGCTGGTGATTTCTCCACTACTGAGTCTAATGCAAGACCAGGTGAATCAAGCAAGACAGCTAGGAATCAAGGCTACATATATCGGCGAAAGTACCTCTAAAGCACATGGCGAAGAACTGGAGAACGGTCGTTTTAGCATTGTATATACATCGCCGGAATCTATTCTTGAGAATTCTCGTTGGAGGAAAATGCTAAGCAGTGAGTGCTACCAAAAAAATACTATTGGAATTGCAATTGATGAAGCTCACTGCATTAGCCACTGGTAAGGAAAATTATAATTCTAAATTTGACTTTGTTTTGTATTCGACTGCCTGACCACATGCAGACGCTATTACATTTTCCTTCTCAAATACAGTATAAATAGTTCTCAAGTTTTCATGTATATTCTCTATATAAATTCTTACCACGCTTTTTCGTTTGGCCCCTCCTAAAATTATGAATCAAAGTAGCCTGATTTCAGACGAACTTTTAGCCTGACCTCAGACGCTAATTTTCCTTTGCTGCGAGAAAGGATCATTAGCGTCTGAGGTCAGGCTAACGAACTTCCCATTGCAGCAAGATAGAAACAAAACTCAGTCACGATGTTGTCGTCTGGTCACGCTAGAAACCTCGCGGAGAAGCTAGGGATTGTAATCTCGATATAGTACGAGGTGACATTAATACTTATTTCCATTTTATTACTCCGTACAGGGGTTTGTCAAGAAGTAAAGAAAGTATTGCCTTTCGCCGCTGGTTTAGTAGGATTCATGAACTACGATCGTTGGTAAAATCCGGGTTGCCATTCATGGCCCTTACTGCAACGGCGACAAGCTCAACCAAGCGAACTATTGTTGACATCCTGCGCATGGTCGACCCTGTGACTATTGAACAAAGTCCCAACAAGTCGAACATTGTTTATGTTGTTCAGAAGATAGATAAACGACATGACTTTATCGATTACTTTCGGGATATAACAGACGGACTGCGAGAAAAGAAACTAAACTGCGACCGTGCAATTATTTATTGTCAGACTATAAAACAGTGTCACACATTGTTCAGTTTTTTTGAACAGAAACTTGGCCAAGACATGTACTCTGAATCTAATTCCACTCCAGACCCCAAGAAAAGACTAGTTGAGATGATGCACTCCTTAACACCAGAAGAGAATAGAAACAATATTCTAGAGTCATTTTCCAAGGAGGATGGTGTCATTAGACTGCTGATTGCAACAATAGCATTTGGGATGGGGGTCAACTGCAAGGGGGTGCACACAACAATCCATTTTGGTCCCTCCAAGACCATTGAATCATACATGCAAGAGAGCGGGCGCTGTGGCAGGGATGGGCGAGAAAGCAGGGCAGTTATACTTTATAATGGACTGACCCTGATTAACATTGAGCAAGACATGAGGGAGTATGTCAAGACTACAGAGTGCAGGAGAAAGGTGCTGATGTCCCAGTTTGATTGTGATTTAGCACAACAGTCACGGCCCTTGCATACATGCTGCGACAATTGTTCATTGAAATGCAAATGTGATGGCGACTCATGCAAAGTTGGCCTTCATATTGTGGTGAATGAACTTTCAGGTGAACTGCCAGCAAGGCAGAGATCTGTTACAGATGAAGATAGACAAAATTTGAAGAAACGACTGAAAATTATCAAGAAGAAACTTATCATGAAACTAGTATGCCAAGAACAGCATGGACATGTGCCTTTGGCAACAAACCCATTGTTTATTGTCAGCTTCAGTGATGAGCAGATCCAGCAAGTAATGGATAGCTGTCAATTCATATATAGTTTACAAGATGTGGACAAATATGTAGAAGTGTGGAAGGACTTGGATGCTAATCTCATTTTAAGAGCTATCATGGATACCTTTGGGGATTTCCAGTTGCATTCGGGCAGCGACTCCCTGACAGAAAGTAGTGATGACGATGATGATTTTCATGAAAGTGATCACGACGGCAGTGAAGCCAATCCATGGGTGAATATGTTTGATGGACTTGATAATTTGTATGACAGTTTCAACAGTTTGTTGTCATTTGATCTTGATGGAACATTGGACATTTCTGGTATGCAAGAAATTGATGCTTGTGATATTGATTATCCTGCAGTTCTAGATGCCCTTGGCAGTGTGCTTGAAAATGTCAGTACAGAATAATTCAAACATTTATACTTATACTATAACCCACATGTACATATACATATACATATACATATACATATACATATACATATACATATACATATACAATGAAAATATGTCAGATTATAATGTCGACATCTCGAAATCTATTCATAATTGCCAATCTGATCTCTGGTTTCATCATCCCATGCAAATTGAACCAATCCCAGATGTTACAATCGACTTGAATCTCAATGTTTGAGATTGATTTTTAAACAGAGGTTACAACCAAAATTGACTATATATATAGATATGTTACTGTAAAGTGTAATTAAAAATTGGGTAGCACATTTTTGAAGTTGCAGTGTTTTTGGACAACAAAAAGCTGGATCCAATATAATTTTTCTCTTTACAATACCTAATTTATTTTAGCCTGACCTCAGATGCCAGTAGTTTCCTTTGTTGCTAGAAAGGATCTCTTTTCTTGCAGCAAAGGAAAATTAGCCTCTGAGGTCAGGCTCTACATAATTATAACAGTAAATGTTTGAAAATCAACTGCCAAATTCTCCCAACCTATTTGTAGGACATTTAAAGAGACTAGTAAGGAGAATTTAGCAACATATTTGTCATGTTTGGTACTGATGTTTGGTTTTGGTAGAGAGTTAGTTACTGTTGATGTTTATTAGTAGTCAATGGATAATTCAGGACAAAAACAAAATTTATTTACTAACTATTTTATTAATAGCTATATGCAAATATCTTGTACAGTTTTAACTTTTTACTTTAGCTAGCTGATTTACAGTGACTGCTTAAAATGAGGCCACCAAAGACAATAAACGTTCAGTGGAACATTTTCTTTGTAGAAATTATCAGAAAAATGTATAAGTATAGTAAATCAGCCACTATATATTATACTTAAACTAAAATATACGTAGCCTTACCTCAGATCCTTTCTCGCAGCAAAGGAAAATTAGCGTCTGAGGTCAGGCTACCTCAGATGCTAATTTTCCTTGGTTAAAACATACATTAAGTGGCCAAAAATATGTGAAAATTTTGGAGTCAAAGGAAAATTAGCGTCTGAGGTCAGGCTAGGTGACACTGTAATACACTATATATAAATTCTGTAGCTGGAAGCTTATGAACAATACCAGGCCACTAACAGGATACAAAAATAACAATGGAACCTTGCCATATACAATTCAGTTATAAGGACAGCTATCTGAAACACACTGCCAGCTCAAATATTAACCAACTTAAAGCCAGTTAAGAAACTGCTAATTTATATTGTATTCTGACTAGACAATATTATAGCCTGATGTCAGACCCTAGAAACCGCATGAGATCCTTTCTCACTGCAATGGAAATGACTGTCTGAAGTTAGACCAAGATAAATAAACTCTCATTTCGTGCATATGGTGATCAAAGTAACAGCCAGCAATACATGTTCACTTTGCATAACTTTCTTTAAGACTCTACTATGTATTTATATTTGAACAACAACATTATTTGTGACAATCCAGCTAGGCTGACCTCAAGTAAGCTCCAGCAAGCCCCAAATACTGGACATTACAATTTACATACATAATTATATACACTACCAAGCATACTGATCTGCAGTACTTCTTATAATGAGAATACATATTAAATATCATATGAACAAGAACGTTATAGTGCACGTTTCAGTTTTTACTCAACATCAAACTCAGATAATACATATCAACAAAAACAAAATTCTGTGATATGTTTCAGACTGAATTGGTTTTACCTAGCACGTTTTCCCTGGACAATGAACTTCTTATGTTCATCTATCCATTTGAACAGTTTAGAAATGTCCAAGATGGCTAGTCGATCCTTTTCAAAATTCCGGAAATGTTGGTATGACCTCCCATCAGTGCATGTACACACATCTGCATCAGTAAGGATGCGTAACACAGACATCAGATCATCCTTTGCACTTGCATGCCTGTGGATCCCTGACTTTCGTCTGATGTCATTGCTGGCATCAAAATTGTTTAGAAGTGGCTTTGTAATGTGTTGTGCATTACATATTCTGCGAACCGACGATTCAGTCAAATTTGGCCCTAGATTCTTGATGCCTTGCTTTGCATAGTTGTTTTCATGTTCCAAAGCCAAATCTAATGGGATGTTCTTGCCCAGCCCTCCTTTGTTACTGGCTGAGCGGTTCCATGTCAACCTGTGGGCCTGGCGTGGGGATAGCATGGCTTTCACCTGGAACAGGAGGAAAAGGGCCTCAAGTGCATACTTGTTGCTATGTGGGCTGTCTTGTTTGAAATACAACATCATAAACTTCCAGCAACGGATTATTCTGTCACCATCCCCTTCAGCAATAGCATCGAGGAAATTCTTATACAGCAGACCCATTGCCAGAAGGGAGCAGTTATAATTGTATTTGTCATCATGGATGGAACTTTCTGATGCTGTTGGTTCTTCTGGTGACAATGAAGTGGGCTGTGGTGAATCTACAGGAGGAACGTGTTGTTGTTCATGATTTCTCCGGCAACGACCATTGTGCTTGAATGTCTTGTGGCATCCAGGGAAACGGCAGGGAAAACGGCCATCTGTATTTGGAGTCTGGTTGTTGATGTAGTCTTCCCTTTCTTGTGCTGTGAATGTGTTGCTAATAACCTTGTCTAAAGAATCAACTAAAATATATTGATCTACAATAAAACGGGCAATCTTACTTAAGTACAACTTCTTTATTGGGTTGCTAACTGTTGCTAGATCACCCTGAAATTTATTTACAGTTGGTTGGCTGTTAACATCAGCCATTCCCAATACTTTCAATGCAGCTGCCAAGATTCTAGCATTTACTTCAAGAATAGCAAAGGACCTGCAGTTTGCATAGTTATTATGCACATCCTTTGTCACATTTCGTCTATTGATGACATTTCTGTCTGCAAACATAGTGGCTTTGTCTGCATCTGAATTCCCTGAGAAGTGGTGGTCATATATCAGCTGAAACAAAACAAATTTTAAAAAAATATATAAATACTTGTTACCATTATGTAGTAATAAATGTTCTGTGTGTATAATCATACTAAGGATCTGTAAGAATTCCTCACTGTAAAAGAAAATTAATATATGCAGGCAGGCTAGAGCTAAGCACACCAATGGTACTATATGTGAATCCATTGCAATGCAGCTAGGAAAACTCTTAACTCTAATGCATATTTTGAAGTTTATTGTTTATCAGCCGATCAGACAAAATGTCACACCTAGACCTGTGGAGTTAATTTGGTGCATATCTAGAAAGATATGCCACAATTAATACTCTGTATTTCCAGTTTTCTTAGCCGTAATGTAAATGCATAGCCTGACCTCGGGTGCTCCTTTCTCGCTGCAATGGAAAATTAGCAGCTGAGGTCAGGCTATAAATGCAAGAATAATACTATACTAATTAGTACCTGGAGGAACTTTACAGCAGTGTGCCAGTCGGCAATAGCTGGTATAACATCGTCCAACCTTCCTTCTCTAGTGTATGAATTCTTCACTGCTTGAATTACATTAACAGCACGTTCGATCGTTAACTGGTCCCCAACCAGAGGAACTTTCTGAAATATCTGAAAAAAAAAATTGAGAATTATATCCTTTATATTCAACTGCACCTCTTACCTAATAGAACATTATATTTTGAGATGAAATAAATTGTTAAATTCACTGTGGCTTTTGAATGTGTAATTGAAAGGAGATGAAGTATTATCTTCAGAACTGAATATCACTTCATTTCAACACTATTATTTCCCCAGCCTAATACTCAATAACCTGCATCTGCTAGAGAACCATATTCATTATTTATGGAGGGGAGAGGTAAACAATGGGGATGGGGGGACCACAAGTACTTTCCCAATAACAAATGGGGATCACATATTTTTAAAGCCCATGGCTTCAGTCCAAGAGTTACCAAAAGTGCACTTCATTGGAGGAAATATCATTTTTAAAACAAACCTCAAATTTAAACATTTTCCCCTGGGTTACTGGGGATCAATGGCCCTGGTGTGTCAAGCTATGTTAAATCAGTGATCTAGCTATTTTGATATCCAGTTTCCTGCAAGACTAATGTGAGTATAAACAACAACAATTTAGTTGACATGATATGTATAGTAACCTTTTCCTCTTCTCAGCACTAGGAAGATATCCATGGAGAGTCCTCAAAATAGTCAGCATACCATCATTGGTGTTCTCATTTTCAAAGATCAATCCCATATTTATCTGGGAATTAAAACAAAATATATATTTAACTACTAATACTACTCACACTGAAACCAATACTCAATTTGTAGCAACTATAATTTATTTTAAACTGGCAGAACTGGAAACATAAAGTGAATAAATCTTTGATGCCCATGTCTGTATGTCAAAAATTAAATTTATATTTATATTTGTCGAAAAAAGTTAGCCTGTCTCACCTCAGTTGCTAATTTTTTCTTTTTACTGCAAAGGAAAATTAGCATCTGAGGTCAGGCTACAAATCAGTGTATAAAATAGAATCCTGGTTATTATAAGCACCCTATCCTTGTCTTTTTGATAATTTTTAATATTATGATGCTTAAAATGCTTTTACTATGCTTCAGGATGACTAAAGGGTTTTACTTTTATAAATATATAAAGTTACATGCAGTTCTTTGATTTTGGTCACAATATGTACCTTTTTTGTTGCTTGCTTCATTTCATGGCTATACTGGTGAGCAATGTGCCAGTCACAAACATCTCGCAAGAAATTCAGGCAAGGAAGGTACTCAACCAACACCCGTGAAACCAGTGTTATGTAGTTGTTGCGCAGCTCCTTGTGATCACCAAGGCTGGGCATAAATGTGCTATTCCTAACATCAAGGACGTCTGCCTGAGGACCATCATCAGGCAGATGATTGCCAGAGACTCGGTTACACACAATGATGTGGTTTACCCAATGGTGGTCAGTGTTCTGGCGCGATGCAGTCATATCTCTTGTCTCCTGTCTGATATCAATGTTGTCTAGGACTATTACAAAACCAGGTTCAGCCTTCTCGCTCAGCTGCTTGATCTTGAACTCTGTTCTACTCAGTTCAAATGGGATTGTACTTTGATCACCTGTATGTGTACATAAAAAATGTCAGATAAACATAGATAAACTAAACAACAAAAGTGGCAGTTCAGTGGTACCGACTATGCTAAGATTACTATTGGACTGTAAGGTTAACTCTTCAACAGTGCTTTACTGGTCACCATCAACCTCTGTCACACATCCAACAATGCATTTTAGTTTTGGGAACTTCCAGTTCTAAAAATGAGATGAATTATGGGATTTGTCCAATCATCAAATAATATATATTTCTGGAGTCTCAGCACTCATATAATTGTAACTTCACTTGTATAATGTAATATAGAGTTAATTAATGAGTGTAAATAAATATATTGTTGTTGTTGTTGCTGTTATTGAGGCAAAAGCCATTTTGAGTAACACGAACACGTAAGGGGGGGGGGGGGTATTTGGACACTCACCCCCAAAGTTTTCGAACCATTTATCCGTTCATGCTCAAACTTGGGAAGAACGACTATTTTTATGTAATCTTCAATCAGTTAGGTACAGTCACATGGCTAATAGAACCTAAACAATGACGTCATTTTCCCAAAACTGCGTTTCTGATATGTTGACGGCAGTTTTTCTAGTAAAAAATATTTTGCAATTATTGTAAATGGTGAATGTGATCCTTTTGTGTCAAAATTATATTATTAGAGAGGTATTTTTCAACTGAATTCGGAATTGGCTGTATTACAGACCGAGTTTGCACACAAAATCCGCCATCTTGCCCTCCATCTTGGATTTTTCATTTTTCTTAGTTTTTGTTGTAAACTTTTGAAACAAAATATATACTTATTCCAAATTTGAGACGTAAATATCACTTTATAATGACGGCTAGTTGGGAGAAAATAAACTCCGCCCAATACGATTAATATATTTTCTAGCAACGCCGTCACTATAAAATAGTATATACGTCACAAAATCGGAATAAGTTTTGTATCGCGTTTTTGAACGCGTTTCTTAGCAACGACTTTTGTTCATCCGTGTTTCGAGCGACAGAGACTTGATAATTCAGTTGAAATCAGCTGTTGTGCAGCTATGTTTTAACCTTTTGTATTGCATATTTCTGTTTGAATAATTTTGAAAGATTTATCCAGGAGTTAGTCCTTTTGAGCCAACGAAGTGAAATCACTGTAACCAAGTTACAAGGCTCCAGATTATTGTCTATTCAGAAAGTTAAGTATTTGTAGTTCTGTTATTTGATTATCGTATTAATTGTTTTCAGTGTGAGAATGTTGTTCAGTTAATAATTTCCATAGTAAATGTAAATGCTGACTGAAATGTGTTATTTGTTTTCGGTTGCATTGTCTGTTCGAGTGCGAATAATCATAAGGGGGCCCAAATAACCAACATTAATTAATAGAATGTATCACCAATCATTACATATCATTTAAATATGTGCTGTTCCTGCTACTTGTGGGATGTATGGATTAGTGGAAGGCTCGAGTTTATACTTACAAGAATTGCAGAGAGGTTAAGTCGGCAAAGGTTCCTTTTGGTATGTTCTTGATTTCATTTTCGGACAAATCTCTGTTAATATTAAATATAAAATTCAATATATATTGACCTCCATGTGGCTAACAATTAGCAATAATATTCCATAGACATCAAGATTATATAGAACTCCGACTTAAGAGGCTGTCTCTGTAAAAGCGGTCCTGTCGCCGCGTGTTTGATATATAGATTTCCTTCATTTTTTTTAGCAAACACGTCAAAAGTTGGTTACCTAAAGCAATTATTTTTTCAGATTCCGGGCCAAGTTCGTTGGAAAGTTGCATAAATATGATTCTCGAACGAGCCCTCCGTGGGTGCAAGTCCGGTTTGAAGTTTGAATGCTGATAACTCTGGCGTTTTAGAATATTTTCACAAACGAATGCTGATTTATCACTTGAACATGATGCCTCTTCAGCATCAAATAAATGAAGGAAATCTATATATCAAACGCGCGGCGACAGGACCGCTTTTACAGAGAGAGTGGAACTTGATTAATTGCGTTATTAAAACCAGTGATACTATTTTCCCTTTATACTTAACAATTATTCCACGAGCTTGAGTCGTACATTAGCTGATATCCAACGAAGCGCGAAGCGCTGAGTTGGATATCAACTCATTACGACGAGAGCGAGTGGAATAATTGTTTTATTATATACATTTTACACATTTACTTAAATGAAGTCAACATAATTTATATAAACACTTGTTGACTGATTTTTACAACGATCGAAACACTAGAAAACGGCAAACCTTCTCATCACTTCCGCTCACCGGGCAGTGTGTAATCACGTGAATCCGGCTGAATCACGTGAACAATTGCTGTACTTA
>JANVCJ010080620.1:0-19714 GCA_026413505.1 Epizoanthus ramosus | reverse complement strand
AACTTTTCACGACCCGGCACGACAGCTACTACGGTTACTTTAGCGTTCAGTCAGAAAATTGATCAGTGGGTCGAGAAAAGGCGACAAATGGTTGGGAATTTTCACGTATTTTCAACAACAAAGTAACTTGCTTATTCGTTTTGAGCAATTGGAAGTTTTTACAGCCAAATAATGAAAATTTCCGAAATAATGACAATTTCCGTGCGGGTGCTTTGAGCTGACGCGGGCGGTGGACGGTATTAAGCCTTAGAAGAATCATGTAAACAAATATTGCGTTTCAGAGTGGTACCGGGATGAACTCATTCCGGAGTGAAACTCGACCGGTAACATGTAAACACCGCCAGTTATTTTGCTATATATACAGCTTACCCTCACGAGGAGGATTATTAGTTGAGTGGTCATGTTAGTCCAAACAAATACAAAAACTAAAAAAAGAAACAATTATAAGAAAAGTATCAAATGTACGTCAAGTTCCACATGCATTCTGTTCTCTCAAGCCCTCCGGCTATATAGCAAAGAACCTGATTTTAATTAACTCAAATGCTACCGACTCATATGTTCAAAGTTCAAATAAATTATTGTGAATGTTCCAACCGGTGTAGCTAGCAGTGAACGGACCGCAAACCTGAATAATGGATGTATGCTGTTTAACTTCACTTTTTGCTGACTGCTTAGCTAAGGCCCGTTTCAAATTTCTGTCGCGTTGAACTCAATTCAATCCAATTCGGTAGAAACGCGACCGAAATTTGACTGTCGTTTCAAATGGATTTTGGTTGTCGCACTTTTGTTGCACTTAATTGAAACTAATGTACTGCGGTCAGCGGAAACCCTAGAAATTATCATTCATTAAGGCCTGTTTCAAACGGTCGAATTTCTGTCGCGTCGAATTCAATACATCAAAGGTTCCGCACCAGTTAAGCGGAAAATCTTTTGCTTCAATTGAATTCAAAGCGACAGAAATTCGACTGTTTGAAACGGGCCTGTAATATATTTTATAATGTATGAATTGAATTCGACACGGCAGAAATTCGACTGTTTGAATCCATGTCGCATTAGTATCGAAAACGCGACTGATCTAGTCGCATTTTTAACACAAATACGACTAGTCAAATTTAATGGTTTTAAACGATTTTGTGTCCCATTTCTGTCGTGTCGAATTCAATGCACATGCATCACTTGAATTGAATTCGACACGACAGAAATTCGACCGTTTGAAACGGGCCCAAGAAAAATATATTTTAAGATCAGGAGTGTGTGAAAATATGTTCATCAATAGCGCTGTGCGTAGTTACTATTTATAGTACCAAAACTCAGACAAACAAACCAAAATCGAATCTTAAGGGATTTTTGATGAGCCATTTTCTTTTGTTGGAAATGCAAGAATATATTATAAACTCAGACAAACATGATCTTGTCGTCATCTGTGGCCAACGCTATTGTTCAGATTTTTCTCCATTTTCTTTGACAACAGTATCGGTCCGTTGAACAATCAGTTCTGTCATTACTATAAAGGACCAAACCGATAAACCTGGCCAAAATTTATTCAAGTTTGTTTGCTACATAATTCTAAGTTTTGCGTTGGGAATAATTATATTCCCAGTTGACGTCCCTGAGACAACGACCTGAATACGTTAGAAGCCGAACGCGCGACCTTGCTTAGTAAGAAACAATTTATTCAGTTCAAACAAAGCGCAAAACCTTTATATATAATTGAACAAGCGTGAATTTCCTCGTATCATTTAATCAAATGTTATTTTCTATCGTTCTCAAAGTAAGCAAAACTGCTACCAGTGCTATCAACATGATGTGGTTCTAAAATGAGCAAATGAACAAAAGCTCCCGGCCGTCGAGAATGCATAGTTGATCTGGTACAATTATGCATAGCATGGTGGACATGCAATAGTGTCGACTTGAAATTGTAACAAGTTAATTTGATCAAATGACGTGTGAGAATGTACGCATGTCATTAAGATTGAAACAAGAATATTTCGCACTGTGATTAATGCTAAATGCTTTGTTATAGTGTGCATACCCTTTTCTCTCACTATTAAAAACATTCCGCGAAAATAACACGAGTGTGATAGAAAATGAAGTGATTCACGCCTTGTCTCTGATGCTATATAAACGGCTGTCCCAAGAAAAGCTCGACCTTATCCATTCTTGGAACCAGAGGAGAGTGAGTCCAGCTTGTGGAGAGATATCAGGTAAATATACAGTGAATGTGTCCTGAACTGAGTAGGTTTATCACTGGATATAAAATTTGTTCTTCAAACCTTTTTCTTTCCTACTATTCGTGTACTGTGTTCGCTTTAGCATATGTTGCCTTCCTGTTGCACATTTTGAATTTCTGTAGTTGACAACGTGCAATGTCTTCCCAATGAATAGCTTCGTATTATGTATTATACATTGTTCAAGAAGGCGTTTGGTTAATTTGCTGCATTGCCGTGTAATTAGAGAGGTTTCTTGTGGGGACATTATTACACGCGCGTTTCGGTAACATTGTAAAGAGGTCTAAACTAAAGAAAGACAATTTTTGCAATAAGTGCACAACTCCGAACGCTTACAAATGAAAATTAAATAGAGAGTTGAGTTTCCACGTGTGTAACTCTTTCTTCTGAAGTGAGTCCTTGCAGTTTGCAGATATTAAACTCCGGTCGTAGTTTAAATTTGATAAAATAAATTTATCTTTTCGTTTTACCTAAACTTTCTGGTTCTTGAATTGCCTTGATCCCCACTACGACATTTTCAACTACCTCTAATCTTTTGTTTCAGTCCTTGAAGATGACCATGGGGTTTATGCTGAGATGTATAATTATCTTCGCCATGTTCATCACGTGTGAAGCTGGTAAGTCTTGGAACAAATCCATTTTCATCAATTCTTTCATTTCTACTTGTGGAATTTATATTGTGCAGTTGCGAACACTAAGGTTCGTTTTCCTTCGATTAAACTCGGAATACGAGTAGAACCAGCATCTAAACGAGTTACTTGTGCAGTGTAGTTAATTGTTGTTTTGCAACACTATGCATAAGTTTAGGTGTTTTATATGTACCGCGAGTCTTCGAAATGACCATACGACTTGGTAATCGATAAACGATAGTAGGTACATTTGTTTTGAACAAATTTTCTTGCTAGAAACAACTTGGAGTAATTGAAGGAATATTCTCGGGATGTTCAGATTCTGATTTCTAACGTAATTTTACTCATGACTGACCTGAATTTTCAAATTTGAAAGTACCCTAGTTATTTTGTAAACCCTGGGCGGCAACTATAGAAACTGAAATGGTTATCGCAAGTGCCGGAGTTTTATCATTTTCTAGATATTTTAGCGATTCCGTTGGCATTATTTCATTTTGCATTTGTAGTGCTATTCAGCAATCGACATCACAAGCTTCAGCACAATGGCTACTATTCGACCAAAATCATTTGAATTGATATTTGTAGCCAGACAGAAAAGTTCATTTTTTCTATAGAAATGCACAAATTGAATAATATCAGAAATTGTTCGCTTGAATTTTACAGGTTTGCCTATGGCTCCAAGATATTTTAAAGTCACTGCAAAGCCAAATATTATTGCATTCTATACTTTCTTTCAGCTTCACCACTGAAATTCGGTAGTTCTACATTCAACGTCACGGCCGTCCCAGGATTCCAGTGCAAATCGATTTCCTTCAAGACTGCCTTCACTGGCAAAGTGACAAACAATGACGTTCGAGTCCAGGTCGCTCTCCACGAGGTTGGACCTACGTATGAAGCTTCGGTGGCCTGGATCACTTCTGTGACGTTGGTGGGTTTCACGGCGTGTGTGGAGTCTTCGGGGCCGATAAGCGGTAACAGGATGATCAATCTCCAGTACGTGTCCTTCGTTGAGGTTCCCACGGGAGGGCTGGCGGGACTCGCGATGGTACCTCTGCACACTGCTGGCACCAAATGTGTGCAAGTCTTTCCCTCAGGAAAGGTATGTTGAGAATCTATGAAACATAATTCAGTGCAGCTTATGAAGCGTTGTTGAAACATTCCTCAGAAAGCCCGTTACGTAAACTCGATATGACATCCCAAATCTCTCTATAAGGTAGTAAACCTAATCATGGGTTAAAAGTTTAACCCTGGGTTAACGTTATCCCACTTTCTAGCAACGGTAAATAGCCATATTTTTGGTTTGACAGTCTCTATACGATTGTGCGTTCTGTAGCCGGACTCGATGCGATAGGAATCGTGGTTTCAAATTGTTTCGCTTAGAAGGATTTAATAGAGCTGAATCCTATATTATACTCCTATAATATCCTTCCACTTCACGCAGGATTCATCAATTCAGTAATTTATTGAATGTGGCCGGGTCATTACATTTTACCTCGTGACTCCTGAGTCAACTGGAACGAGAACAAAATTGCATTAGCACAGTTGTGTATTGTAAGATTGGACACGAATGCTGCTGATGATCAAAAGCTGACTTTTGTTTTTTGTTTCATTGCTGTGTTGTTCTCCGTGGTTGTCAAGAATAGATCAACCGTACGAATTATGGGATCAAAATGCGAACAAACCAACAAACTATCTTGATATATCTGTATTTCTTTCTGTATCAAATATGTTTTATCGCACTTAAAGGTGATTTTAAAGTGAGCAAATGATATCTGCAGTATATAGAAAGTATATAGCACCAAGTTTTCGTTGTGGAGTCGTAGTGCATTCTATTGTAATTAATGATTTATTGGAAAATGTGTATGAATGTATGTGATACTTGAAGATCGTTTGGGATTTTCATATTTTGATTGTTGTCTTTAGTTAATTGGAGAACGATAGCGAATTGGAACCTCTACACTTTGTACCACAATATGCAGATATCCACGACTGAACGAAGATACACACTCAATGGTATTGAAGGGGGTTGAAGGCAACTAGATAGTCAACCTTGGAAACTCATTGCATATTTACCCTTCGCGTTTAACATGCAAATATTCTTAAACCGCATTTGTGCCTTTTGTGAAAAAAACAAGATTAAAATTGTGAAGTAACTGATGGAGTTAACGGAAATCGTATCTGGAGAGCACAACATGGGTTGTTACGCTGAGTCATACGTTGTCCACAATGCCGCCTGCATCCAAACCAAACCCTCTGGACATCGCATTAGCGAGCTCGATGTATTACAGTACATCTGCTTTCTGATATTTTCAAAATTTCAGACAGTAGTATCATCTTTTTCATCAGAGTTTTGGAAGCTTTCTTTCTTTCAAACTAAAATGCATTCTGAATCGTATAACAGTATTGTGCCGAACTCGATAACGACACCGTACACCAACTACGCGTAGCTATTGTGTTTATGGGAAATCTATGAAAAGATCAAATTTCTATTTTCTTAGGTGAGAAATGATAGCGAAAATAGTCTTGCAAAGAAACAAACGAATTGTTGGATGTCTTGAAGTATGTGTTACAACCGTAGAAAATGCGATATAGAGCAAAATGTAAATAATTTGATCACTGCCAAAATGTTGTTTTTTGGAGTCTGCTTTGTATTTTATGAACTTTTGAGGAATGTGAGTATGCTAGGTTATTGAGTTCTTACGAGTTCCGGCCTGTGTCGTATATTTGTATCTACACCAGTCGTATAATAGAAATACATTTATTCTACCGTTACAATTGCTGCTGATACCTTTTACCCCTGCAGATTTTCGGCAAGGTTCCCTACGTGTTCGTCACGTCCGTCCACACCACTGCTATCGCCAACAACCAGCGCGATGCGGGAAGCGTGTGGGCCGAGGAGGTCACCAAGTCCTCATTCAAGATCTGTCTCAGGGAGTTGAAGAACTTCGACGGAGTCCATCGTAACCTTCGAGTTGTAAGTTTTCACTTGATTATTAATCTCAAGTCTGAAACCGACGAGTTAAATGCTGTGTTGCTGTAGATATTATCCTGCTTTACATGTACAGAGAAGACATTTAGGCAAGGATCTTGTAGACCTTTATCAACCCGAACCAAGTGTCGTCAAACATATTGCAGACTAAACAAGCTGTTTCAACGATACTTAAACGTTATTAAAAATGAAAAACAAAAAAGGACTTTAACAAAATTAAGCCGAGTAAGTAATCACATTCTTATGATTGAACAAGGACGATATCAAAATCCTAAATTGTTCCGCGAGCATCGATCTTGTCCAATATATTTCGGAATTGGAAATGAACATGTTGAAGATGAATCTCACTTAATATGTGCTTGTCCTGCATACAACAGTCTAAGAGAAACTTATTTGAAACACTCAGTCGCAAAATGCAAATTAACCTGTCATCCCTATATCAAGAAATTCAAACTTTCACTATTTGAAATCCCGATTCTTCAGAATGTTACCAAGAGATTGTGTTGTTTATATATTGTTGCATCAGAGTAAGATCAATTCTCATTACATAATATGTATATATTTATATATACTTTTAAATTCGTTGCTGTTGCTATAGTAAATGTTTTATATATTTGTAGTTCTAAAAATGCTTTGACAATACTGGAAAGTCATGTCAATAAAGCTCATATTACTGTTACTGTTTCAAAGGGCCGATAAAACATGTAAAATGTATCATATAACCTTGGTAATTTTCCTAATGCCGATGGCCAAAATATGTTCAAGAGGCACCTATCTCCCATCGTTAAACCGCCATCTTAAAGAGGCCATCCGCACAATTTGTTTATGGAGAAATACAGAGTTACGTTTGAACTCTAATAAATGTTAATTTAGTACATAGCTTGCTCTCATTATTTGGATACAAGAAACTCTATTTTAATATCATACCGTACTGATTACTACAGCTGCTTTGAAACCTACAGTTTTGAATGTAATGTTTGACTCTTGGATGCGTATCAGTTAGCGCCATAACATATCTTTTCTAATTTCCATTCATTTAACATCGACTGATCAGCTTACCATTTATTCCCTAAACAGTTGATATAGGATGATTTAGCATATAGTTCTGTTCAATAAAATGTATAAACAGTCCTAACTAATTTGCATGTTTTAGGACTGGTTGGCGTTGGAGGAAATCCCATCTGGGTGGAGCAGAGTCCAGTACGAAAGTCGGATCACCTTGCAGAACAACGTACAGCCGGAAGCAAAATACCACTACAGCTACTGCCAGGTAAGCGTTCTTGCATTGTTGAAAATGCTTGAATTAACAAACACGAGCAGTTTTTCACCACATATCAACACAGAGAATAAGTCAAGTTAGTGTTTGGTTTCATATATAATGAAAAACTATTTCGAGCATTTGATATAGTCTCGAACAATCTTAAGTATTGTTTGAGAATTAACGTATGCGAAACCCAGCAGTTTTTTTTATCAGATATCCAAACACGTCGCGATATTGGTTTTTCCGTTGTGCGTGCTTGATGAAATATTTTATGGATTGTAGAAAGTGAGTTCATTTTTTGTGATATCAAAATTGCGATGTTTATCAGATAGAATTCGCCGTTCTATATTTATGGGGTGGGGGTGACATAGTTTAGAATAACTATTGCAAGCAGAACGACTTGAGTAAATAACAGGCATGACAAGCTTCCGTATGGAAGGTAAAGAGTCAGGAAAACAGATAGTTTTCCGGTGTGATTTTTAGAAAAGAAACCATCGTAATCTAACCACTGTTCCATTAAGTCTCTTGCTTAAATTGTCAGTCAATAAATATATCGATCAATCTTGGTTAAATTTTCAATCAATCAATTGTACACCGGACTCAAGAAACCGAGTTAGTCAAAGCAATACAGCAATTACCCGAAGAACAAAGTAGAAAATTAGTGTAATTTATTGTTTAAATAAGGAACTTACGTCAAAATCTAGCCAATACGTGATATGGTCACAAACTGTAGTGGAAATCTAATGACATAACTTGAGTATTGTATAATTTCTTACTTGCAGAAAGTGAGCTTCCCCAACGCGTTCTACTCCTTGCCTACCATGATAACAACCGCAAGCCACAAGACAGTTGGAGTTTTGGGTGTGAAACCGGACAACAATGCTATAACAGAATGGGTTGAGGTGAGTACTTGAAATAACACCTAATGAAAGAGTCCCCCTTTCCGACTGTCGGAGCAAAATGTTTCTTCTTCAAACTTTCAGATGTGCAGAAATTGAAATATTTTGTTAGTTGATTATATTGAATAGCGTTGTTCACAGATGATGTCACAACCATGTTTGTCTGAGTTTATAATATATTCTTGCATTTCCAACAAAAGAAAATGGCTCATCAAAAATCCCTTGAGATTCGATTTTGGTTTGTTTGTCTGAGTTTTGGTACTATAAATAGTAACTATGAACAGCGCTATTTGTACTTCTTGAACAAAAACAATTACTCGAAATGTGGTAAAAGCCCTGAAAGTCATTTTTAGTTTATTTGTTAATGTATATATTTGCACGTTATAACTATTAGTATCAGTGGTAGTTAATACAACTTTGGAGCTGTTCGCACCGAAACAAATTTTAGATCGAAAACTTGGGGAGCTTTTCATCTGTGAAAATACTCTTTTTTTCTGCACACAAAGAAGGCATTTATAAACATATGTTCTGTCACATAATGTAATTCATGTTGGCTTTGACAATTGTATCAGACTGAAAATGCCGTTTTTACTAATCTCGTAAGCTAGGCTCGTAAGAGACGTTTGGGTTCATAATTTTTTTAAAAGCGATCATTGCTTTTCAAATGTAGCCATTTGTGATATCTCGGTTAAAATACTCTTTCACTATTATATCATTGGTAATTATGGTCCCCTGTGGGCCTAAAGTCTTATCATCTAAAAACGCCGCAAAAAAGACTTGGAACTACTACGAAATTGCATTAGCAGAGTGGTGTATTTATATTTGGAATTTTTTGCAGGATGTTGATCTGAAAGGTTTCCGCGTATGTATGAAGGACATTCAGCCGTTTGATGGACACCATGATCCTGTGACCATCGACTATCTCGCCGTGGGATGTAAGTGTCATATTCCTGGTTAGAATGTGACGTCATAGCCGCCATGTTGGTGTCCAATAACAATAGAGTTTTGTGAGGGACACCAACATGGCCGCCATGCCCTTTGTCATTCGAATCCTTGAGGATTGAGTGAAAGCCGTCGATATTCTATAATGAAGAACAATTAATGATTGGTCTTCCTCGATATACGTTGCCATTGCGGGTTGTCCATTGGAAAGTAGTGCATTAGACATGCAAACATTCTTGTTCACTTCAATCGTGCAAAGCATTTAAATACTTTGCACCTCGCTTACCAAGTGACTTTTACCTGTTTTAAAGTTGATCCCGCAGAAGTTGATTAATCTTGACGCTGCTTGTACCACAAAATAAATTAGACAATAAATTTCGGTGTTTTTGTATAAGAATTTTGGTATCAAAATAAATACTTCGTGTAATCTTTACCAATGTTTGCAATTAGATGTTAAAAAAATAATGAACAGAAAAGGGTGTCCGGTGTTATGAACGTAAAAATCAAGAAAGAATAAAAAAGTTTTTGAATTTAGTATCTTCAGGCCCATTGCAGTCGCGTTATTATTCTACTGCGGCAATCGGGGTGCAATTCAATTATTTATTTGATTACAATGTTATCTCTATTGATTACATCAGTGTATAACACTATGTGGACGCGACTAGCTTTTAAATCGTGTCAACAGACCTACATCCCTGCCTGTCGGTCAAGTGTCCATGGTACGAGGTGTGTAACGCGTACGGTCCTCTGGAGGCGAGGTGCGAGTGTGACCAGCCCTGTCCCACGTACGACGCTCAGGTCTGTGGTAGCGACAGACTCACCTATAAGAACTACTGTACATACAAACTGGCCGTGTGTCAGGGCAAGAGAAACCTCACAATCGCGCACAATGGAAGCTGCATTCGTAAGTATTCGCAGATCTCCTAGGTTGAGGTAGCCTTGAGAAACCATGCGGTTTTCGGCAATGATCACGATCGAAGGTTTGATTTTGCTCCCTAAAGTTTCTCGTGGCTTGTTTCTAAACAATATAAAATCTCGAAGACAGTGCCAAATCGAGGCTGTGTTCTACGTTTTTTACCTTTGCTCCAGTTTTCGAAAGTAGTGTGTTCTTAACGGTTCTGCAGCCTGGATCGTTTCTCAAAAATGGCTAGCTTATCACGAGTTCTAGTAGCATATAAATAGGAGTTTAACTAGTTTTAATAACCACTCTACCTAGAACCACGTTTTGCGCTAGAGTTCTTGTCAATCTACAATTGTTTTCCCCACTCCGAGAATTTTACATGTTTCGTCTATTCTGTTCCAGTGATATTCTTTTATAAATATTTCACCTTTGACATTCAATACACCTTTATTTATTTTATGTTTAAGAACATTTTCACATCGTGCCGTTGTCAGCAAAGCTATTTTAGGACGTTTCAATTTAATATAGATCTTGGTTTAATTTTTTTTACATGTACACAATATGTCCCAAAACCACGTGGGAGATCGTATCGGTTCGTTTCAACCCTGACCATTTCTTCAAATTCATTATATTTACAGCCTACTCCTAATCACTGCAGATCGATTATAAATGATTTTACAAGCCAGCAGCAACAAATAGAAGCGAATAGGAGGCGCTAGACTGGCCAGTAATCTTAAAATGATATATTGGTATTCGGCTTCGTCATGTGGACTTGTTCCTTTTGTTTCCATACAGCTTTCGTTCTGCACCGTGGCCGTGTTGCCCTCGATCTCGCCGCCATAGACGTCCAGTGCAAGAAGGTCTCTGTTAATGCAGCCAGCTTCCAGGCCAACATGGCTGTTCGAGTCGAAACTTCCATCAACTACTTCAACAACAGCAAGAGCAGTTTTGTCCACGACGCGGCAGTAAGCTGGGCCGAGCAGATCTCCCTATCTTCATTTCAAGTGTGCGCTCTTAAAGCTGGTCGGAACGACCGCTTGACACCTGATAACGGGCTCACGTTCGTCGACTACATAGCTTATCAAGGGGCACCCGAGGGCTCCGTAGCAGGAGAGGCATTGGTCAAGGATTGGTGGGAAGGAACAACGTGCCAGACTGTCAAACTACCAAGCGTACGTATGGACAAAAAGTCTGATAATTCCTGAATATTTCGGCATTTTTTGCTGTTCTTAAGGTCTCCGTCAAAGAGATATTCTTTGGTAACCTGATTAGATCTATCTCCGAAAGAACTAGATGTTTAAATAAGGTTAAAACTCGTTCTATTAAAATCCAAAACTGTTTCTGTAGTTTTAGGCCAACACTTTACCTTGCGCAGGGTGGCCTCTCACATATAAAGGAGCATTTAAATTATTTTTTCTTTCATCATCATTTTAAGAATATACAGTTTTGCGATTCGTAGCCAACCCTCGAGCATCACCGAGGCCAGCGTTGAGTGGATAGTGATATAAACCCTCTTCCTCCTTCCATGTCAGTTTTGTTCTCCACTCCAGGAGCTACAAAAGCACTGGGCCCGTCTACCCAAACGATCCCAGATAGCAATGCTCCAACAAGAGTTTTGCATAATGTGTGATCAAGAATGTTTTTAAAGCTTAAGTGGTTTTCACAAAAATAAGGTGTCCGAGAAAAAGCTAATATTAGGACAATATTGTAAATGTTTTGTACAGAGCAGGTAAACATATACAAGTGTCCGAAATTTTGGAGCAATTGGTTACATATGTAACCGATCTATCAGGCAAATAATACTCGAAACATTTACTGTAATTAGCATGTGGCGGCCATCTTGGTGTTGCAACGTGGTACACAAAGATGGCGGACAAAGATGTACTATGCAATTAAAGCTGTTTTCTTCCAATGAGAAAGATTGGATGCACTCAAAATCGAATCATCGTATCGGCGTTAAACTTTTAAAGAATGCTTTTGATGCTGATATCTGAACCGTTTCAAAAGAACAGCTCTACAGGTATTGTGCTGACGCTTTGCTAGATTTAAAGGCAGGTTCTAGCTTTATTTTGCTAAATAACTTTGTTTATGTTGAATGCAGGGGAAATTCGACAGCGCTCCGTACGTGGTGGTGACCGCTGAACACATGGTGAAGAATCAGAAACACGACGCAGCAACCTCGTGGGTGGAAAAAGTTACCGCTGACTCGTTCGAAGTGTGTCTGAGGGAGCTACAGGACTTCGATGGTCTGCACAGCAAGATTTATGTGGTAGGTGTATACGGTATTTGAAGGAAGTACAAGTTTTAGCTTTAGAGATATTCTGGGTCACAAAGCTGGGTTTTACATACCCCTAACTTCCATTCCAACCTATTTTGAAACACTTGAAAATCAGTTTGACAAGATATACCAACTGTAACTTTTATTTTGCATTTATTGGTCTCAAGAAATACCATTATACCCCCAGAGCATCTTGGGTGCAAAGTAATATTTGAAAAATATACAAGGAAAGATAAACAGTGAACGGTACGGTTTCTGGAACAGTTCCAAATGAATTCACTTACTGGGCAATCGTAAGTAATGGACATCTAAATTGGTAACTGTGCTAGCGTATTTTGTACATTATTAGAAAATATGATTTCTAATTTGAGACGTTGACTATTTTGCAGAACTGGCTTGCTTACAAGAGATTTCCTATTGCCATGGCAGCCGAGAGGCACGAACTAGCTTTCAGCAACAACGGAGCGCCCAGTGCATCGGACAACCACGCCTTCTGTCAGGTAACCGCGCCTCATGTCGCGTGATTTCGTTGTAATACTTTCAAGATATGAAATGTGTTGTGCTGATCGTTTCCGTTTCTCACTGGTTGAAGGATTACACCTAAGCAATCCAAAATATTCTCGCTACAATAGAGAAACAGGGAGAGTAGTGCTTGATTTAACAGACTAGATGATGAAATTGAATTTTAGCAATAGTAAATACCGTGACCGAAAGGAACTATGGGTTGCGCAAAACACAATGGTGCTTGAATCGCCCAAAGTTTAAGTTTTACTTAAAAACCATCAAGAGCCACCTTGACAGCACCGCGTGTTTATGAAATTTGAGCCAAACAAAGATGGCGGACCAGTGGCAGATGGGTACCCGGCGACGTTTTCCGTTTGTGGTATACGTGGTACTTTAAAATCCCTTGCATCGTCTACCTCGTATTGGCATTTTTGACTGACACACTTTATAGTGATAAAGTGTATATCTGTTTATTTTGCCAAACAATATCAACTGTGCTTTCGTGGTTGCGCTCTATTATTCGTCTAACTGTTAAAATTTGTTGCAGTCGCTGACCTTCAACAAGGCGCATAAAGCTCCGCCCACCGTGATTGTATCGAGCAGACACACGCCCGGTGCGGGACGACTGGTACCTAGTTACAACAGTATTGCTGCCTGGGTTGAGGTATGAGATCAGATTGGTGTTTGGAAGATTCCAAAACAAAATTGACTCGCAAAATTAATCCGCTCCCAGTAACTCGAACCATCACTTCAGCCGGTATGATACGATCTCCAAAACGTTACCCTGGGTAACAGAGGTCTTTGTCGCTCAAGAGTTGTGCTAGCGAGACTGAAGGCCGAGTAACGAATACCAAAGGCCTCGTAACGAGTACCGGAGGCACGAGCGAGCGTGAGACCGCAAGCCTTTGAGCGTCGATAACCTCTGGCACCCAGGGTATCCAAACGCTGGATTTATTGGTTAACGCGTTTGTGTTGAGTCGATGGACTATCAAATGTCCAAGTAGTCCAACGTTCATATACTAGTCATCCTTAAATAACTATTAAACTAGTGCGAAGATCGGCTGCAGTTCTCATCCACTGGAGTCGGTTCTCTTGATGCCACATTCCATAGCTCGCACTATTGTCCATTTGCCTTGAAGGAGTTACACCAACACTACGCTGATACTAGTCTAATATTCACGCTGATATTTCTCTCTCTTCAGTCCATTAGTACAACCAGCTGTAAGGTGTGCCTGAGGGAACTTCACAGCGACTCCGGCGTTTACGATCCTCTAACTGTAAATACACTGATTGTTGGTACGTAAACTGATGTTTCTTTCTAGCATCTGTCTCATCGTTCCTGTTGACCATAATTCTCGAGGTACAGTCGCCTTCTAGAATATGTGACGTTATGGGATCTTATCAGCAGCAAATCGTGACTTAAGCGTTCACTAATCGATAAACGGTATCCTTGTTTTGAGACTCGAAATGTTTGCTGGATGTTATTCAATGGCTAGTGGTAAAAACACATTTGAAGTTGTGAAACGCAAGTTGTAACTACAACAAAAAAAGACAAACCAATTATTTCAAGTGTTTTAATACAAGGAACACTATTTTGATGGTGAACAAATTAACGTATTTCATGTCTTCTACCGAAATTAAATTGAGAGTTTAGAAGCCGTTTTAATCCTGCTCCACTTTTAACCATCCACATTCCCTTTGTGGCTTATCATCTCTTCAACCTGTTATTATTTAATTTTCTTTTATTTGTGGATAATTTCGTACAGTGTCTTACAGTGCGACTACAGAGATCGGTGTCACTTTCAACTGGCCGAATGAAACGAACAAACCGTAAAACTATCCATTGAAAATGAACGATTCCCACGGTTTGTCTGGAAAAAGCCCCGAAACTCCAACTATATAGTTGTTGTGATTGGCTGTTCTTTCGCAAGTGATCCCGGTTACATTTCTGTTGATACACTGTAGAGAGCTGTGACGTCGCTTCTTTAAGGTTGCATGAACAAGATTAGGAACACGTGTTTCCGCCAGCGAAAATATCCTCCTGGTTATCGTACTAGCTCTTATCCAAGATAGCAGCCACATCGGTAGTAGAATGTGGGTATGCCTGTGGCCGTCTATAGCTTTGTTCACACATGTGAAACAAGCACGAAAATTACTATATCAAGCACGAGAAAGAATATTCGATCAAATTATCAAACATAGAGAACAGAGCTGAAATATGACGGTTTGATCGCAGGTTCAGTTCTCTTTGGCGAGATTCCAGGTACGAAAGAAACGTGCGATTGGATATTACATTAGTCGAGCTTTTCGCGAATTAGTTTCATTAACAATTTAACAGTGTCGAACTTATTTTCATAGACTGTAAAGGCACTGAACCCAATGGATGTCGTGTGTCGACAAGTTTAGTTGACAGTAAGTATATGTTGGGAAACTGGTAATGGCATTGTATTTAGTGGTGTGGTGTGGTGTGTGTCCCGTCGTCGTCTTTCTTAACTCCAAAACAACTCAGTCCGCACACCTCATCACAATTTATATGCAATATAAACCAATATGTGGAAAGTTATTTTGCAGACAATTGGTATGCCACTGAACGCTGTATGTGTACAGGCAACTTTGTTGTCATGACAATCTGATATTTATGACTGACACTTGACCAGAAAAGTAACTTTTTTTCCCTAAAATGTTGATTTTTGTCAGGGTTTTTGCGTATAATTTATAGATCTCGCATATATAGCTGAAGCCATTTCCTGATTTTTTTATTAATTCCAAATCAATGAATGCAATATATTGCCATCTAAAAGTCCAACATGGCATCTTTGTGGCAGCACATCGCATATCATTGACTAATTAACTAATCTTCCAATCTCCCTTCTTATGCACTATTATTGGGGTTCTGTCGAATGTTTGAGCAATTGTACGTTAAGAGTATGTATTTGTTTGTTTCTTATCTTTAAGGACTTTACTTCTGACAAGGCTGGATTTTCAAGCAATTATACTTGTTCATTTGTTAACTTTACAGACAACAAGTAAGTTTTATAGAATTGTGTTTAGTTCAAAACAATTTGAGATATATGTGGGAGTAATATTTATTTAACGGAATTGTGATATACTTTTTTCAGGTTTTTTGACAGTTTGTTTTGGATAGGAAGACCATAAGCAGTTCAGATTTATCTGTGTTCCCTGATATGTGATAGTAATATTTAACTGAATTGTGAAATTGGTCTGTTTCAGCCACATATTCCGTATGCAAGTATATCACATCTTTGGCTGGTTCTGGATCATGAACTTCATCATCGCCTTGGGCCAGTGTGTGTTGGCAGGAGCCTTTGCCTCCTACTACTGGGCAATGGATAAAAAGACTGTAAGCAGCTCAGGTTTATCTGTGTTCCCTGGCCTGCCATCTAGATAACTTACCCATTTTTGGGTAGACTGGACTAGCTTGTAAGAATGGGCATTAAGAGGGAAATTGTCTGGCTATATAAACTACTTACATTTTCTATCACCACATTTAATTATGAAGAAAAATATGTCACCAAATAAGGAGCATTTATAAAGAAAACAGTCTATGGATCTGTAGCAGACTGAGTTATGAATCATAAAATGTGATTCCATATACATCATGGTGTTCAGCATTACCAATTGTTAATTACATACAAGTGTTCTAAAATTAGCAAATTAGATTAGAACATTAATTAGATTTCTATTTTTATTTTATAAAAACGACAGTGTAAAGCACATTTGGGCATGCAATGGAGAATGTGCTATATAAATATATCATTATTATTATTAAATAAAACTTGTCATAAGTTCTCTAATTTTGTATTTTAGGTGGTTTACTGTGACAAATCATAATTTGGATTTCACACATGTTATTTTAAAACTTCTAATTATACATGTAGGTATTTATGGAATGACGATAATACTGCTAAGGCGGCTCAGTGATATATGTGGCTGCAACTTTCTCTTTCTTATTTTCTAGGATGTTCCTGCCTTCCCAGTTGCAGCATCCTTCTATCGCACGTTGAGGTATCATATAGTATGCATAATGTGATTTTTTGTGAAGAGAACTTGTTAATTTCACCAATTTGAAGTCTATTTGGTAAATTAAACCCTGACTACCAGCAGTTGATATCTGGATGTGTTCTGCTCCCTACAGGTACCACACCGGGTCTCTGGCCTTTGGGTCACTTATAATTGCAATTGTGCAACTGATACGAGCTGCACTGGAGTACATTGATCATAAACTCAAGGGTAATTAAGGCACATTACACCATCCAACAGAGTTTCTTGTTTATCCTTTTACTGGGACTATATACCCACCTACCTACCTACCTACCTACCTACCTACCTACCTACCTACCTACCTACCTACCCACATACCTACCTACCTACCTACCTAGTACCCACCCACCTACCTACCTACCCACCTACCTACCTACCTACCTACCTACCTAGTACCTACCTACCTACATACCCACCTAAATAGCTATCTTTATATTAGTATTATTATTATTATTATTATTATGTACCTACCTACCTGCATAAACACCTACCTACCTACCTATCTTCCTATGTTCTTAACGACCTACATACCTACCTACCTATGTACATACCCACCTACATACCTACGTACCTATGTACATACCTACCTACCTACCTACCTACATAAACACCTGCCTACCTACCTATCTATCTTGAAGTTCCTATGCACCTAACCACCTACGTACATACCTACCTATGTACATACCTACCTACCTACCTACCTGCCTACCTATCTATCTACCTACCTACCTAGCTAACTAACTAACTACCTACCTACCTAGCTAACTAGCTACCTACCTACCTACCTACCTACCTAACTAGCTACCTACCTAGCTAACTAGCTACCTACCTACCTAGCTAACTAGCTACCTACCTACCTAGCTAACTAGCTACCTACCTACCTAACCTACCTTATTATCTACCGACCCACCTACCTACCTACCTATAGCTACCTACCTACCTACCTACCTCCCTACCTATAGCTACCTACCTACCTACCTACCTCCCTACCTATAGCTACCTACCTACCTACCTACCTATGAGTATTTGATGAAAATGTCAGTAATATGACCTACACATGTTGCTCTAATTTTTAAGAGTTGGTACTTTCAGAGGATCATAAAAATTACAGTGGTAATCTGTCAACCCCCTTACTAACATGTTACAGTATATATGTACCCACCCACTGACGTATCTGCTCATAGACCAAAATACTATAATATATCAAGCTACCTGACTAACTATCCAGCTAAGTTGTTCTAATATACCTATGTTTAAACAACATACCCACTAACTGTCCATAGACAGTGGAATTCAAAATAATTCCCTCTGTCTTGCAGGACAACAAGAGCAAAGCCAAGTGGTCAAATATGTTATCAAGTAAGTTTAGCAACTGTTGTCTGCATTGTAGTTAGTAACTCACATATTATTGGGCTGATATGCCAGTGTAACTAAATGCAAAACACAATAGTACGTGCTTGGATCTCACAGATTGCTCAGCCTCTCTTGTTCTCCCAACAACTTTATCTTACTTGTTTTTACTATATTTGTGAGATTATTTGCGGCAATGAGCGAGGGAATTTCTTAGAGCTTAATGTCAGACCTTCAAGTTTTACACAACAAAGCAACAAAGCACATCGTTGATTTGCCTCCATGTGCATTACATTGGCAAGTGATAAAATAGCAAGGCTCTCTTGGAAGACTTTGCTCAGCCGCAGAAAAGCAGGACACAGGGCTCTTGACATATAATTCACAGAATTATTTATTCTCACATACGTTTCAATGTGACTTCAATAGAGTCTTCCATGGATGGATACATTAGTAGATCTAATCATGACATCTGTAATTAAACCCATTGCAAGTAGAGGATGGGTCACAGAACGACCATTAAGTTCATTAAGCAGACATTTGGGGAAGCCTACAGTACATAGTAGATACATCATCAGTCGATCATTCTCATCTCTGTCTAAATCGAGATCTTTTCAGGCACGACCTTTCAAAAACCAATGATTTAATGATAATGGGAACATCAGATCAGCATGGTACCATGTGCTTAAATTATGTATATCGTAATATGTAGAAATAAGATGTATAAGAAAGACAAGTGCAGACTATAACTTTGGATTGTGTTAAACCTTTTTTGTACAGGTGCATGAAGTGTTGCTTTTGGTGTCTTGAAAAGTTCTTGAAGTTCCTCAACAAGAATGCCTATATTGAGGTCAGTAGGTGCATAGTTGCTCTTCAGTAATTTTAAAACTGGTATTAACCAATCCACGAATATCTTCTCTCAAATCAGATTGCTGTGTATGGGAAGAATTTTTGTGTATCAGCGAAGAATGCATTTTTCTTGTTGATGAGAAATGTCGTCAGGTGAGAACACCTATGTTACGGTTATACCCAGTTATGCCCTCCTTTACACACATTAACTATAATTATTGTATAATGTTTTAATATTGTAATGTTCGGTACAACAGTATAAAATAAGAGTATATTAAAAGCTGGATTTTGGCAGTTCATGTTTTATATTGTTATTTTGCTAACATAATAATGGATTGTATAAACTAACTGGTGTTTACTAGCATCACTTTACAAGCTTGTAAATAACCTTTTCACTAATCCACAACAAAGCTGCCTGTTATATATTCTAATAATTTAACCTACCCAAGTTTAAACCCAGCAAGGGTCAGCGATCTTTTGTTTTGAGGGGAGTTGAACTCTCGAATAGTTTGCCAGAAACCATTAGAAACACTAATTCCCTAAATCCTGTAATTTTTGAATATTTTAGTATTTGTATTTTTAATGATTTTGTGAATGTAGTTTTACATTATTTAGTATATTGCAAACTGCAGCTGAAGAACCCCATGCAAAGGGATGCTACAACATGTACAGTGAATGTATATTAGTACTGTAGCTAGAGCATAGCATGACATGGAGCACCCCACCCCCCCCGCCCCCCCCCTCAACCCCACCCAGCACCTCTCCCTGGCCTCTCCAATGATAAACCATTCACACACCACGTATTCACAACGGTGTTGATTTCAC
>JANVCJ010080619.1:0-30302 GCA_026413505.1 Epizoanthus ramosus | reverse complement strand
ATTAAAATTGTTGCTTGGTCAAATAATGTGTTTTAATACAACTGACACGTGCTACATATACATGTATAATATTGATTAAACTTGTACATGATCCAAAGAGAAACAATCGGCACGACTCCAGGCTGCGCACAGCCTCTTGTTTAAATAGTATTCACTCTTCCTCCGTTGGTGCCTGTGGTTTGTTCAGGGTTCCTAACAGGCCTTCACAGTTACCGTAGCGGCCCGAGACCGAGGTCTCACTGTACTTCACCCTGTCATGCAGTCCCCTACTCCCCTGTTGCATGTACGGGGGTTGGACTATTGGGAGGCATGGTTAAATTCGGGTAAGATTAAAAAGGATTACAAATTCCTAATTTAATTTAAGTTTAATCCATGCGCTGTCAACATTGTGTTACTTGTATTCACTGAATTCAACTAAAATATAATCATTTTATCGTTTTGTTTCGCCCTGTTGAGCTTAATTGCAACTTTTGTTTCATGACTATAAGGGCTTATCTCCCGGCTTGTCCCTTCGAACAGCCATGAATTAGCCCCTTTAAGGCCATAGTATACCAAAAATCTATTTTACAGATCACAACTTTCTAACACGGTTATTCTCTTCATTCAATCAATCAACCATATTGATCAATAAAGCTTTACTTTAAGATAATTCTACACTGACTAATAATAAACATGTGGCCCTCCTGGCATTTACGGTATGTGAAATTTAGGCCTAATGGCCCCAAAATACACACATAGTATTAGTTGCCCGTAGTATGCTAAGTTTTCACTCATTCCACAGATAAATTCTAATACAGTAAATGAATATCAATTTACTTACAGCATTTCAAGCTAAATGAATGGGTGGCATAAAGACCCAACGCCCCAAAAACTTTTTAAAAAAACAAGAAACCCTTGATTTTTAAGTTGAAAAAGAAAATAGGATCTATGACAATGACCATTAATATATTCATTTCAAACTGAGTGACTGTTTATCAACATCTGACAAAACCCTTCCCAGAATATCAGTGCCCATTTGGTGTTTTGCTTCTAAAAAACTTGAAAACTAAACGACACGGCTGATATTTGGTTCTACCATTTGCCAATGGAATATTAAATGTTGTTGCTCTGCTGTTTAGTTCATTTTGCACAAAGTGACCATACAAGTTAGGCTGACATGATAAGGCCGTTCTGCATATTGGGGAGGGGGGGGGGGGGGAGCAGAAGGATTTTCGATCAATCGCCAAAAACGTTTTAGTAACAAGCCAGATAATGGGCGAGTGTTTTGATGCTAATTAAATAACATCATCATACCAGTACTGTGAGTGTGCACCTAAATGCAGTAAATATTGCTTTTTTGAACAAAATAAAGATCTCATTTTAGTCTATTCACTGGTTTGGCAAATACAAATACTATCATTCCCATCAGTGTCAGTGCCTCTCATAAAATAGTCACCTTGTCGCTTTCGTGGCTCAGGGAATAGTCACCACCACTTATCAAAAGAATCCAGATATAGTTTGCATTGAATAATACTTTTAATGTCTTAAAAACAACACATCTGTTTCAATCAGGTCTGCTTTTCATCAGTCATGCTGATGACTGGTCTATTCTCTGAGGGCAGTACTCTTGAAATGTCTTGGCATTCAGTAATCTGGCTATCAGGACTCTTATATACACTCCATGTAAAACAAATAAAACCCTGTGGAAGCATTTTATTTCCTATGTACACACATACTGTACATAATCACTGGGGCACTACTTTATAATTTAGCCTGGTTGATCTGGTATTTATTAAATTGATAAGTACAGGTAATCACATGGTTCCGAGTGTAATTTGGAATAAATTAGCACGAGTCGATTTTTCAAAGACTAACAAAATTGAACAAGCGTAAGCAAGTTAAATTTGTGGTCTTTGAAAAATGTACGAGTGCTAATTTATTCCAAAATTGCACGAGGAATCATGTGATTACTTGTTTTAATTTCTGAGAAATCTACTTAGGCTTTGTTTCCTTTGTTTCGACATTTTCTCGGTAGTCGTCTTGAGCGTTTCCCTCAATAGAGTACGTGTTTAGATCTTCTGCTTCACGAATAAAATGCTTATAGTAACTCGCTGTTGATTCCTTTGTGTGTTGGGTTAATATGTTCTTCTCTAGGACACACAACTATTCAAGAAAATCTGCATCGATATTCTGATTTCCAACGGTAAATTTTTCTTGTACATGCATGACACAAAATGGACGTTTGTTCCTAACTTCGTTCCCAGTGCCATCCGCGCATTAGTAGCAGTGATCTGATTGGCTATAGCTTTCTCACTGGCCAATCAGCGTTCAATTTCACTTTTCTGCAGTCAATGTCAAAAATCTGCACTCAATTTCAAATGAACTGCACTCCTCTCGACCAATCACAACTGAGAAATGTTTGTTACTGTATGATTAGGAGTGAAACAACCTCCAGCTGTGGAATATGAATATTTGTTTTTGAAAACAAATAATATCGATTGGTTTGATTAACCAATCACAACGAGCGTACTATTTGAACGGTATAACAAAGAATTATTACTTATTATACACATATCAACACTATTGTTCTATCTCGCATTAAACCAGGCCTCTCTTTCACTGAGAAGGGTAGAATCTCAATATTACATCGAAGAGTAAAATATTTGATTAGCACTGAGAATTGAGGTTTGCCCTTCGATAGAATCTCTAACATAGATAATTGATTTGCAGATGAACTTCCGGCAATAAACTTTGGTCCTCACTGTGTCTCCTCGCCGGTAACCCCCCAGCATCCGAGCCTCTCTCGATGTGCTAAAATTGAAAGCGATATTAACCTGTGTCAGTCCTTGGGGAAGAAGGTTCTAATCACCCTCGGTGGCTCTACCTGGAATGAATCGATAGCATCTGTTGAGAAGGCCAAGAATATAGCGAAAAATCTGTGGCACTTGTTCCTTGGTGGAAAAAATCAAACGTTCGACGCACTGAGACCTTTTGGAAAGTATGGACCATTCTATTGTGTTTTCTATGTTGTTAAATATTACTATATTTTGTTTGTTCAATTTGAATTTATATCGTCATTTTTTATGTAACACGTCATAAACAATCGCAAACAATGTTATATATATAAGGTAATTTTTTTTAAAAAAAAATAACATATATATAACATTTTTAAAAAATTGGCGAAGATGAATCAGAATCGCAAACAAGACGCTAACATTACGAAAAGATAGAACTTGTTCTATAGTTACGTCGTGTTTGCGACTGTTTGGAAAGGCGGTGAGGCCTCGAAGGTTGGAGATTGGACTCGGAATCAAGAGTTCGGGCGTAGTTCCTACCCCGATCTATTTTGAACCCGAGCTCCGGATCACTTTCAAAAGCTGGATATTTTAACTCTCAATTTAAAATTTACTAAGTTTGTTAGTATTTTATTTCTCCAATTCACGGATCACCGGCAACTAGCTGTCTGTCAAGCGCACCGCCAGTTTAAAAGATAATTTGGTATTCTGCTTGATCTTTTGTCTCTTTTATGAATTATGTACCTAGCTGTCCACTTGAGTTTCTTTCCCAGTTTCCGTTTCAGAAATTATATTCATTGTTGTAACTGACGACAAGAGTTTGTAGTAATAATTAGATACTACTATTAAGCTGTGCGGGGTCAAATACCCAAACAAAACTTGTGTTTGTCATCAGAGTAATATTGGATGGTGTTAACTTGGATATTGAGTCCGGGAGCCCCGCCTTTTATGCCGACCTTGTCAAGGAGCTACGGAGTATCATGAAGAAAGACACACACAAGAAATATTTAATCACCGCAGCCCCTCAGTGCTCATACCCAGATCATTTGCTCGGCCCAGTCAATGCTGGCACTGCCTTGAAAGGTAAACTTACTAAACAAGGAATTATGTTAGGAATATTTTGCGCGCTTATAATTTAAAATTATAATTTTTGTTTGTCAGCTGGATTTGGTGGGGGTGTGCGGCCCGCTTCATGAAACCCTTACCCGTTTTCAGACCAAAATATGCGAGTTTCCCTACCCAATTTCAGACCTGGCCCTAGAATATTGTCAGCCCCATTTCATACCAGTGTGATTTTAACAATCTTAGCTACCACGAATGGGTTCTGTTTCCGTACTTTGGATGGTAAATATTTGAGAAGGATCCCAAAATATCTGATCACACGGCACACCTCCACAGTTTCTTCCAAAAACGATACTCATTTTCAGACCAAATGTTCAAAATGTATACCCAATTTCAGACCAAAACGGCTCGAAATCATACCCTTTGGGGCCGCACATACCTATACCGCTCATGTGAGGTAGTAACCCCCCCCCCGGTATTAACATGGCCACAAGCCCAAAAGTAATAGAAAATAGAAACTTCCGAAGGACATAAGAAATATTAGTAGTGTTAAGAATATTAGAAAGGCCATCAAGACCTATTTACTTAGGAAAGCTTTTTAAATTAGGAATGTAATTTCTAATCTATTATTGTAATTATTATATCTTTGTAATTAGTATTATATACATATTTTATGAATGTAATGCACAATTGTAAATTTTAGAATGATAATTGCGCAATATAAGTTCAATAAATTATTATTATTATGAAAATAAAAAGCTCCCAAGGAAAATAGGCTAACAACAAAATCAAGAAATTAAAAACAAGCTCACACTAGACTCTAAATGTAGGTCCAAGAACGTGCTTTAAAAAAGGATCGGAACGCTTCTTACTATATACAATAGTTTAAAAGGCTTTTAAAAGGTTTTAAAAGTGTGATAAAGATTGATAAAATTCAAATTCAAAGTCATTATCATGGGAACAAAACTTGTTCACGGCAAGTATAGTATATATGAACGTTCAAGTTATTCCCGTTGGGAACAGGGTTAAAGGGTTCTTTTGTTGGATGACGAGGCCTTCTAGGATTTCCCGCTTGAAGTATCCTCGTGCTGGGTAAATAACCAATTGAATTCATGGGATGTGTGTTGTCTTAGGTGTCGCGCTGGCTATGGCTATATCTTTGTATACGTACGTCTATACAACACATTTTAAACTTGTTAAACTTTTTAACAACAAAGGTTTAATTTAAGAATTATTTACCTGAACAGAACCTGAACAGCTTGAGTAAAGACTTGGAAATTGTTATCAGGACTAATTTGACTCCAGGGATCGTCTCGATCACCATTTTGGGGCCCAATCTGTCCAAACATCTGCAACAACAAAACTCCCCATAAGTACGTGAAGCAACCTCTACAGCAACTGGCTGTACACCTTCGCAAGAGCGGTTTGCTAAGACATGCGAACAATTCCATTTTATATTTCCTCTGTTGTAGGAAAATGTATGAAGACTTCAAGAAATACGCTGTGGAGGATGCTCAGGCAGGCTACAGGTTAGTGAGGAAGCTATGTTGAGGCTGGCCACTCAATCGTGTTATGTGTCAAGCTACACTCTGGCAGGTTTAGCCTGCAGTCTCTCCACAGGAAATCAGTTAGTGTGTGGCAGGATTAAGGTTAATGTTTAGTTAGTTTTAGACAAGTTTGAGTAAGTTACTACTCATTGGTTGTGAACCATTGTATTTTGTGTCAATGTTAGTGGACTTGAATTTTAGCCATTAGAACACGAAATCAGTTTATGAACCTTTATTAACCTTTGCCAGTCTAGCACATAATAGAAGTTATCATAATGACATGGAAACACAAGATCTGTTTTCCATCAGTTAAACAAAGCACACTTTTTGTTGTTCCAAATATCTGACCTGGTTGCTCCAAAGGTGGTTAACTCTTAACCCAGGGTTGAATCCCCTAACCCAGGGCCAATTAACACTAACCCAGGCTTAGTTAGTTAGTTTAGTTTAGTTTAGTTTATTGCTTTAACCCACTCTGAGGTGGACGTAGTGCATAGCGAAGTTAATTAAACCACTACCTCATGATATTTAGAAATAAAATGATGGACACTTTAACTTTTTTAAATGTAGTTGTTGTGGGTAGAAAACAAATGCAGTTTAACCTGAATATTGAATGACAGAAGAGACATAATATAAATTATGGTATAGGGATCTAGAACTTTGAGCAGGAGGAAACATGGCAAAACCTGTTTTGAACAGGTTAAACCTTTGTTATTCCAATTAAGCTGAAAGCTAAACCACTTTCGAGCAACAGTTTTTAACCCAGGGTTTGTTAACCCAGGGGTTAGCCAAATTAACCCACAGTTTACAGTTAACCAGGGATTATAGTTTTTGAGGAACCGGGGCCAGATCCTCCTAGAGTGTGTTGATATAGTTTACGGTTTATCCTTATGCCTGCTGACAATATGAATTGTGTCTATAGATATGGCCTGGAGTGTTTGTTCAGGTATTATAGCTATGGCTTGGAGAAGAAGTTCAGGATAGAAGTGTACAAGGACTTCCAAGTAGAAACCATGAAAGACCATGACGGAGGTCAGTAGACACAATTGACCACACCAAAGAAGATGGCGACTGCTACATTTACCCATAATTTTCTGCACACGAAAACCCTAAAAACATTCACAATCACTGGGACGAATTTCGCAAAAATATGTAGCTTTCTATATGCATATTCGTTGTGTTAGGTTCACAAGGCATTGTGGTTAAATGTACAGCCACCGTCGTTTTTGGTACAGTCAATTATTTTATTCCATTCACCAGACCAAACTTGGACGTTTTAACAATTGACATACTGTAGACCAGCGTTCATACTATATGTACTTTTGAAATTCTACGTTTTATAATTTTCTTCCAGGCACTAGAGACTCTTAAAAACCCGTTTATCTCTTCTACCCCCAGAATTATGCACAACATAGTTCTGAAATAAACAGTCCATGGCTTGCAGAAATTGTTACTAGAGTTATAGTAAAGATTAATCAAACAATTTGGAAATAGTTTTAACAAAGTTTAAAGTTTTTAATAGTGAAATTAGGAAATTGCTTATCAAAACACTAAAATTATCAAAATAAAACAGCATTTCTGAAAATAAGGTACTACCATATGTTTTTTATTTTTCGACTTTATTATAATTCTTTGATTTCTTTTTCTTTTTCCCTATGTACTTACTCAATATCTTTATTTTCTGGTTCTCTCAGTATTGCTCGTGATTTATATAATAAATATAAAAATACCATCTTAATGGAACAATCTCCCAACTGATGAATTTTCCAACTGTACCTCTCCTGACCATTTTCGCCGTATAATCTCTTCTCTTAATCATCTCCCTGTTCATTGAAATTTTTAATTGTTATTTTTTTGTATTCTCGTTGGTTTATTTTGATACTTTTCTTATAATTATTATTGTAATTTGTTTTGACCACCACCCAGCTGAATTGCCTCCCAGAGATATTGTTCAGGCAATCTAAACTGTGCATTTATACCATACTTTGACATTGTTTTTCTGTAGGGAATCTGTATGGCCTGGAGAAATTCTGGGCATTCCTGAAGTACCAGAAAGTAAGTAGAATGATCCTACCACTTATGTGATCATTCAGAGCTTGCTGCATGTACATAGCTGCTAACTAACTAAGGCTACATTCACACGGTACCGGACGAATTTTCGACCGGTCAAAAATTCGTACGTTTAGGTGTTCCGTTCACACGTAACCACGCTAACCGTATGAAAATCTAAACGCCTATTAAACCGTTCAAAAATTCGACCTCCAAAATCGAGGACGAATTGTTAGCCGGTATGATCAAAAATTTGACTGGCACGGTGTGAACACCTTAACCGTCTAAATTTTTGTATGGCAAATGCATGGTTGCATGGATCCCTGGTAAATCAGCTGGTGAAGTAGTGCTTTGTGCATGGGCAGATGCGAAAACCACTGACAAAAGTTAGAATTCAACCGGTTTCGTCAGTTCAGGGTGAACAGAGTGAAAATTCGTCCGATACCGTGTGAACGTAGCCTAACTCAGACAATACAGTGATGTGGTTATTGGAAAAAATAGTTTGTGTGGGGACTCCAAACTTTCTCTGACTTATATGTGGGAAGGGAATACTATTAGGATGCTTCTTCAACCAATACAGATAGATCCAGATATATATAGGTGTTCCCTGTTGGGCTTTTCACTACCTGTTCAGTGCAGTACAAGTGTTCAGCAGTTGAGGGGCTTAGCCAGTCCGCCGAGTGCAGTTCACAACCTGTGTTCATATAGGAGTGTTTGTGAGATTGGTGTACATGTAATTTTGTTGATGTAACATCTATTGAAGTGTCTGTTGCAATGGAGATTGTAACCCTTGTGCACGTATGTGTTATTAAGATGAATATGTTGATTTCCAGGGAAAATTCAAATTTGATGTTGATCAAGATCTCCAGAAACGTCTTGAAAAATACAAAACAATTGAAGATTTCAGAAATGATGTAAGTAGCGTACTAAATTGTATTGGCTGAAGTTATGACTTATTGTATTTCCACTGTGGTTCTGTCAGATAATTTAAAGTGGGCTGTTCTAAAAATATCAACCAATAAGTGATCTTCAAGTTAGTTTGAACATCTGGGATTTGTCAAGTTTGCATGTTTGTGAGGCAAAGTAGTTTTAAAACTGTTTATAGTCATATTAACCAGATATGAATAAATGTAAGCAAGATTACCAATGATATTCTGTTATTGCTGTGGTAAGGTTCGTTTGTGGTTAGATTCTGTGAGGTTGTGTAACGCAGCCAGTTTGTTAATGAAAGCAAGTAAACCTTTGAAAATAATGTTGAAATATCATATATTTTACCTAATAGTTTGAACTAACTTGTTTCTGTTATCTTGGTTACTGTAACTTTGTCTCTCTTCCTTTGTATAATCTTTGGTCAAAGTCTGGAAAATGGTAAAAAGTTACAACTATTAACCATTTTGTCCCAACAGCCACTGAACCAGTTTCCTGTGGAACCGCTGACAAACAAACCAAGATCGGGTTCACACCATGAACATCACCACTCGCATAAGGAGCACAGGTCTGAGGCTCATCACAAACAACCAGCTGATCAGCATCAAAAGATGAACGAAGGAGCACATAAGGGCTCGAGCTTGGACGGACATCATAAACCTGCTGGGGATCCAGTGGCACGTAAAGAACATAGCCCAGATGTACATCAGAAACAGGGAAAGGGCCATGAAACGGAGGCGCCCCACAGCCAAGGGAAGGCTCACCCTCACAAGAGTCATGGCCCAGAAGGACATCCGAAGCAAGGGAAGTCCCATCATGCAGATAAATACCATGGCCAGGATGGAGCGCCCAAACTTGGAAAGGACCACAGTCCTGAAGGAAAAGCAAAGCATGACAAAGACCAACAGAAGCAAGATAAAGGCCATGTTGCAGGAAAGGACCATTCGGCTCACAAAGAGCACGAACATGAAAGACAGAAACAGGGGAAGGATCATAAAGGACATGGGACTGATGGACATCCCAACCAAGGAAAGGAGTCTACCACTCATAAAGATCATGCTCCGGAGGGACATTCCAAACATGGAAAGGGACATGCTTCACATAAAGATCATGTTTCCGATAAGCATCCTAAACAGGGAAAAGAGCATGCTTCCCCTAAAGATCATGGAAATGCTGAAGGTCATGCTAAACATGGAAAAGAGCATTCTACCCCTAAAGATCATGGAAGTCCTGAAGGTCATGCTAAACATGGAAAAGACCATTCTACCCCTAGGGATCATGGAAGTGCTGACGGTCATGGTAAACATATAAAAGACCATTCTACCCCTAAAGATCATGGAAATGCTGAAGGTCATGCTAAACATGGAAAAGACCATTCTACCCCTAAAGATCATGGAAGTGCTGAAGGTCATGCTAAGCATGGAAAAGACCGTTCTCCTATTAAAGATCATGGTCCTGAGGACCATCACGACAGTGAACACCCAGAAGGCCATCCTAAAGGTCATCATCGAGGACATGGAAGAGGACATCATGGAAAAGGGCATCACAAAGCTGGGGATCACCAAACACAGAAACCTGAAGGGCCTAAAGAGCAAAAGGAACATAGCCACGACAAAACAAAGGATTCCTCGGACAAGGGAGCTGAATCTGGCAAAATACCAACGAGAACTGAGAAAGAGCCACTGGTGGCTAAAGACAGCAAGAAGGCTGCCATTGCTCCAACATCAAAAGACAGTTCAGAGAACAAGAAAGTCGCAGAGAGCTCCAAACATGATACTAGAACTACGGATACCACAGAGTAGAGCAGTACTCGGGGTATCGTCTCATTGTGCTGTTTGACTGTAATTACAAACAGCATTAGTAGTGCGATATATTTTATAATCGTGAAGAACAATCGAGAAAAACAGAAAAGGTCTTGCATAAATACCATTCACAAATATAATTTTGGTCTTGCACCTCTTGATCAGGTTGGTGATGGATGTTGAAGTTTTAGCCTATGGCATATTTGGATAGTGCACTACAAGTGAGACAGTATCCGAGTTGCCAATGTTAGCTCACTAAACACAGAGCAGTGATATTATCCGAGTGACTTCGCATGCAAATGCATTTTATTATATGATGCTATCAACAGCTGATTTTAAAAAACATTTTGTCTTTTGCCGAGCAATTATGACGTCATTGTCTCCCAAGCATGCTTCTTCAACTGTGAGCAAGGCAGATGTTCAGGGACTCCAAAAGTGTTGGAAAAACTGAATTTGCTTTGTTGCAAGTTCACCATGGGACGGTACACTATTTGGACACTACTACGTGTAGTCCAGTACCAGAAAGACCAGTTCCCTCAGGACTACTCAGTGCCGTGTCGTGCCAGCACTGGGCTATAGTAGCGCTGTAGCAACACCGTGGAATTAAATAACAATCGTTGTCTAGCACTCATTCCTCAGGTAATCGTGCACATTAGTGCGTGCAGACCTGCAGAGGAGACAACCACAGTACAAGCATAAAATGAAAGGGTGTCTGCTTTCCGCAGTTGTCACCCTAACACTTAATAGGATATCATAACAAATCAAAAGAAATATTTTCCACTTTAGAAGTTTTAGACTTATCATCAGGTTGTGAGAGCTTCTGATGATTTCTTCAATTGACTGTACATAGCTGCATATTGGTGTGGTCAGTAAGTTATCGTGTGATATTATGCCTTGATGTGAGATATATTGAAAGATACAAATTTCACAGTATTTATGCGTTGACATATTAATTCTTGTTTAATGTGCTAGAATCATCTTGTGGATGCACTGTACCAGCCGCGATCTGGCTGGATAATCATTATGTTCCCCGTTGACTCAATTGAGATCGCCTCACTAAATTAGCTAACTATTAACAGAATTACAAGTGGAATCATTCACTAAAATACAAGATGCTGTTTCTTTTGCATGCTTTTGGCAAAAGTGACGCAAATGTTGGAATTGAATGCATTATCTCTATATGTGAATTCAAAGCAGCTGTAGAGGTAGAGCTGCCCGCATCTTACAAATGAAAAAAAAATATATTCTTGAAAAGTGCTATATGATATCGAATGATTATTTTTCTTTGGAGAATGAAGTAACTCGATATTGGTTTATTTAGGTGTTGGTGAGCAAACAATATAAGAATCATAAGACATAAAGTAAGCGTACCTCCGTCCAGTTTCCGATGTGCTTAACATGCCGTTTAGTTGGCGCTATTAAGTTATTAGTTAGTACTAATTAGAACTAATCAGCTGTTAGTAATTTCTTAGTTGCATAATCGTAATTTTGTAGTTTAGGTAATTTTGTAACGCACGCGTAGCCTAGTTGTACAAAGAAAAAAAAAATAAAAATTTTATAATAAATTTAGGTTAAAAACACCAAACATGTTGTCGCGGTGGTTGTATTGGAACTGTTGCTATAAAGCGCAACCTGTGAACCAGCCCACCAACCAACCATTTACCAACCTACCTCCCTACCTCCCTACCACAACCCACGACCTCAACTGACCAACCAGGCTACCTTCCTACCATTAAACCAGCCAACTCCTCAGCTGACCAACCAGGCTACCTCCTTACCATTTAACCAACCAACTCGACCATATAACATTACTAACCAGCCAACTCCACCGACCAGCCAGGATACGTTCCTACCAGTTAACCAATCTACCTCCCTACCATTTAACCAACCAACTCCACCGACCAACCTACTTACCTTCCTACCAGTTAACCAACCTACTTACCTACCATTTAACTAACCTCTACTATTTAACCAACCAACTCCACTGACCAACATACCTGCCTTCCTACCACTTAACTAACCAACCTCCCTCTACATTTAACCAAATCGACCGACCTACCTACCTAGCTCCTTACCATTTAACCAACCAACTCCATCGACAATCTACCTGCCTTCCTACCAGTTAACCAACTAAATCGACCATATAACATATACTAACCAACCAAGTCCACCAACTAGCCAACCTTCCTACCAGTAAACGAACCAACCTACCTGTCTAGCAATTAACCAACCAACTCGACCATATAACACAACCAACTCCACCGACCGGCCAGCCAACGAATCGAGTAACTCGGCTATTAAAAATGACCGACGAACCTTCAAACAGCTGACCCTAGAAACTATCAAGAGTGCGTTGTATTTTAAACAGTATTCCGGAAGGAGAATACATTGCCTTTAGTTCCAGGGTTTTTATTTTCGTTTACCTTTGGTTATTTACAGGTATGTATATATGAATTGTGCACGCGCATTAAGAAAATGGATTTTAAGTTTTTAACCAATAGGTTACTTCCAATACACGTCACGTCCGGTTCACACGGGAGCATTTGTCACGTGATTGAAAGCCACCTATTAGAGACTGGTCAAATAGTTGTAGCGCGCGCAGTTGTTGCCATCAGCAACAGTTTGAGAAAAGATAAACAACTTTTGGAAGTGTTCTGTGGCTGTACATACTGAACATTCAAATTATCAAAACTCGGAATGATATCCCGCAATTTATATACATGTATATGTTTATTTCATCTAAGTTACATAAGTTATTTGGACCAACAGGTACAATATACATGGGGAAGGATGAACAACCTACAAGTCCTGTAATCCAAATAACATCGACGGAGGATCTGCAGAAACTCTGGAGGAATACAACAATTTGGATCTGATAAGTACTTTCATATCCTTGTTTTCCTGAGTTTCTCTATCGCTTCACGAAGCGAGTGGAGGTTATACTTATATCTGGTTTAATTTGATGCCTTACATGTAATTAACGCCGAATGAGTTTGCAGTAATTCAACAATGTTGGAAGAACGCGTACTAAATATTCATAGCAGGCATGGATGTTTTGAGAATTTTTTGAAATATAGTCTCTAAAATAGCACTGACGGAAAATCATCGAACTTGTGGCTGTCACAATTATTCGGGGAGGAGGAGGAGGGTCCCTCCCCTTGCTGTGGCCCCTCGGCCTGCAACACTCAGATCAGTGATAAACGTATGCTGCTGGCACTGCTCCCTAGCTTGTCAAAATATGTCAAAGTATACCTAAGTTCCCAAATTATACTCCCAGATTCCGGTAAAATTATGCTCAGAAATTGAAATGACGTTTCTTTGTACGCAACAGTGCAAAATACGGCCTTACTGACAAAGAAAACCGGCCGATTTCCTGAAATGTATTTTGAAAAACACTCAAAAATGTTAATATCTCATTCAATTCTAAATAGGATATAACGCTGTAGTTCTTTGTTCATCATACAATGCAGATTGTCGATAGAGTTCCGGACTCCTGGAATCTCGACTGCTTAGATCCATATAATAATTAACAATTATTCCTCGAAATGGAGATAAGTAGTGGCGGGTATTTACCGCCGGGGTTGGGAAGCTGTTTTATGATATACTAAACCATGCTGTGAACTGTTATTTTTATGATATGAAAATCCATAAGATACGGAGTATTAATAAAAGTCATATCTTTGTACATATAAGATATCGTTGGTTATTTTATGTTTTTTGAACAAAGTCAGCGGCTGAATTTTCTGTTCGTTGACTAAGAAGTTCGTTTTTTCTTATGGATTTTTACATGATTTTTTGTTCGCTGGTTCAGAAGTTCGCTTTTTATGCATTTTCGTATATAAAAAGAAACTTAGCCTTATCTTCGCACAGCCATGTAAGACTGATCCTCTATTTACAAAACGTTTTTTTCCAATTGAAATTTCAGCTTGCGATACACCAGACGGAGCGTACAAAAAACACTCTTCGCTGGTTTGCTGTATCCTAACAAATAATGCAGACCTCTTATATCCCGAGTGCCAAACGCGCGAGCCATGAGGAAAAATGAGTCTCCGTAACGTATGATACGGACTGAGAAACGAGGCCAATAAAATGTTTATTTTATGGCTTTTATTGCCCTTTGGACCTCTTTGTCTTCTTTGTTGCGGCCACGATTTTACACACGTCAAGTGTTTTCACTGACGTACGCAGATCAAGCTGATTGAAGTCAGTGGTTGTTTGATATGTTCACTGTTACCTATAAGTATAACTTGAAATATCTTAAATGCGTAAATCACGGGCTGGAGTTTATCCCTATTATCGAAATAAAAATCATATGTCAGATAACAAATATATTGTTCGCATTATACCTGACTGGAACTGTTTGTCTTCAACGGCGGCTGTAAATGCTACCTCAGTCAACCAATTCTCTTTTAAAACCTGTAAACACCGCTTCACACCATTGCCTAGATTAGTTTATGCTATTGACAATTGCCATTGCTCAAAGATTTAAAAATGCGTTCCAAATATCCGAGAGTGTGCAGATATTGACACGATCCGCCCCTTATAGCACCCACAAGAGTGTAGAGTGTTCTGGAGTGATTTAGTTAACGGTGTTTGCTATGACATTACAGTGAGAAATCTTGTCAAGACAACGTGAAAAGCAGATTCAAGATATAACTCCGTTGTTTGCAACTATGCATGCTGATGCTGGAAATTTTTCACAATAACATTTTATATGTTTCACTTGATATTTTCATTGAATATTCCATAGTTTGAAGCAGACTTTCCAGCTAGTTTCTCTTACTTACATTTTATCAATGTTGGTGAGAAAGATAGACGGTAGCGATACTGAGAGCCGCGAGCTAGAGATAATTAAAGAGAGGGATAGTGAGAGAGATAGCGATACCACGGAATTTACATCAGTACAACTACTGCTTTACAGAAAATCCGTGTATAATATGACTATAAAAGAGTTTAAAACTATCTCCGTACAATCTACTTAATAGTACTCTCATAAACTAGATTGCGGTGAGATCCTTCACAGAGATAGAGAGAGATAGAGAGAGATAGAGTTACAGATAGATATAGACATAGACATAGACATAGACATAGACAGAAATAGACATAGACCGATAGAGATAAGGATAGAGATAGAGTTAGAGATGGAGATAGAGATAGAGATAGAGATAGACATCATGGAGATAGATAAGGTAAGGTAAGATAAAGCAAGGTAAAGTAAGGTAATGAAAGGTAAGTTAAGGTAAGTTAAGGTAAGGTAAGGTAAGGTAATGAATGTTAAGGTAAGGTAAGTTAAAGTGAGGTCAGGTAAGGTAAGGTAAGGTAATGAAAGTTAAGGTAAGTTAAGGTACGGTAATGTAGGTTAAGGTAAGGTCAAGTAAGTTAAGGCTTTAAAAGGTAACGAAAGGTAAGGTAAGATAAGTTAAGGTAAGGTCAGGTAAGGTAATGTAAGTTAAGGTAAGGTAATGAAAGTTAAGGTAAGGTAAGGTAAGTTTAGGTATGGTAAGGTAATGTAGGTTAAGGTAACGTCAGGTTTAAGGTAACGAAAGGTAAGGTAAGGTAAGGTATTAAAGTAAACATATATAAGCTTTATAATTGTTGACATGTTATAATTTTGCAATCTATATTGCCAAAGCTATATACATGAAGTCTAAACACTGTGCATTATATTTTGCAGTGCAACGAACTGAAACTTTGGTTCTGTTGTAAAGAGGGTGTAAGAAAATTGTCAAAACTATCGAAGAATTCGTCTTTCTCGTCAACCGGGATCGTCAATCGTTATCTGCAGTGAAATATAGCAGATACATTTGTATTTGGCAATATTTGCATAAGCTTTCTTCTCTTGGGAGTTTGGTCTGCAATGTCTACTTGTCTCAACATACAGTTTGTGTTATAGTTTCGTAGGCTTTTCTCAGTTGTGCTTAGAGAAACAACATATAAAAGACCAGAAAAGAGACATATGATTAATGTGATACAGCAAGATAATGAGCAAGATTACTTAGATATATAATAGGTATATACATGTGTCTATATATTGAGCTAACTATAGTTTTATAAGCATTAAAGTTCTTGTTTTTGAATCTGATGAATCACTATCAGTCAATGATATTCTGAGGTATCGCTCCTTCCAACGCATTTTGAGAGAGTTTATCTTATTTCTACATTTGGTCATTTCAATCATTTCCGTTATGTTTGTTTTCCATACATTCTGAATAGAAACAAAACTAGTTGTATTTAATTTCTTGCTTAAAAATAGACCAAGCCCTTTTGTTTACAAAGACGTGGAATTTCTCGTTAGGATTCATCTTTAAACACGACGGTTATTAAACAAATATATTTCTTATTTAAAAATAGACGAAGCCCTTTTGTTCACAAAGATCTGAAATTTCTCGTTAGGACTCATTCGCTAAACATGACGAAGGCTATTGAACAAATATGCGAACAGATGTTTTCATTTCAGCTACTAACAATGAGCTGAGGTTGACGAAACCACTCCCAAGCCGGGGAGGGCTTTATTTTCTCACTGTCATCTTTGAATTGTAATAATCTAATTTAGTAAGAAAGTGTTATATAAAATCAACATTGTTCGCAGTAACAAATACAGAAATATATTGTGTGGCTATTAAAAGATAAAACCAAACAGTCAATATCGATCAAGATTAACCTTGGTGTTAAAAATAAGCCGATATTGTAATAACTTGGATGAAGTGTTCAGTTTTCCGTCTGCATTTTCAGCTTTTAGTCGTTACAAACGCTTACCATTGGCTCCCTTAGTTATACAAATCACTTGCTCAATATTACAACGGTATATAAAAGCATTGCACCAGCTCATAGGAAACACATTGGCGTGTGGACAAGCTGACTGTCATTCTAAGATAACTGATAAGGTAAGATAAGACATTGAGTTTCGCCTTCATGCTTCTTTAACCTTGTTCTATATTGTAGAAGACTGATTTCAAACGGAAGTTATAAATCAGAAGCAATTTGCTCTTAAAGTATTATCTTAAAATAGTAAAGGTTGTTACATTGAAAGAAATCAAGGGATCATAGCCGAATGAAGTTCAACTTTGTATTTGCTGATAATTCAAGTCAAATAGTTTCACTTCAAAACTTGAATTATATTTTTGACAAGAATTTTGCTGGTGTAAGACTCTTTCTTTTAAGGGTGATAACATCGTTTAATAAGTTCACCATAGAGACGATTTAAAAATTACTTGAAAATGTCCATTTTTAGAAATGTTTACTTCGCTTCATTGTCAAGAGTGGGATGAAAGAGATGTATTTATATTCAACCATCTCAACGAAATTTCTAGTAGATGAACCGATCTCCTCAAAACCTTTGCTCTCAGAAAATGACCAATTATTGCCGAGACTAAGACTGTAAGAGTGCAGTAGACACATTAAATTTAACATTCACATTTACTGAGATTTACTTGCGATTTATTTTCGCTCGCAGTTCGCAGCAGTCTAAAGCTGACAATAATGGTTCACTAATATATTACATATGCCTTTAAGTCAACTTACGATATTACACTATGTAGAAATTTGATATTGCAATGTTATTTCTACTTTCCGAATTCCTTTTCGTATAATCTTTGCCGCAGAAGTAAAACGTTTTGGCTTTGCAATAAATTTATACAATTACGTTTAAATAAGTTGAGAACGGCTCAATTAATTTATTACAGGTATAGCACACATATAAATAAGAAATACCTCGCTTGAAGATAGAATGCTTGTTTTGCATTGTTTGGTTTGGTAATTGATTAATAAGTTATTCGCAAGACAATGGCGCGTCCGGCTGGAATACAAAATCCACTCAACAGTCAAGGGCCAGATATTACTAGCTCTGCGATAAAATTCAAAGCATTAAACATTCATCGCCTAATTCATCAGTAATATCACCTTAATAGTTTTCGAATGAGTGGCTACTACTTCTAAGTAGCAGTTAAAACACAAGATCTTCAAAACGTGTGACAGTCCCTGGGGCGACTGAATTGAATTGATTCAATATAAGTATTTTACTTCAGTCTTCAGTTACTTTTAGACAAAGCGATAAAAACAAGGAGACACAGAAATAGAGATATTGAACAGAGAGCAATAACGATATCATTAATATATAATATATGATTCATATTTGTGTTCTTAATTTAAACTAGGAAGTTGAATCCAACTCGTAGGAACTTTCCGTTTATATGGGTTAAACTAACTAATTTATGCCTAATAAAATCGTCAGACAATCTTATTTCTCTGTTAATTCTCTCTCGACCTTCTTAAAAACAAAATGATAATATCTAGCTACTCCTGTCTAGTCTAGCCTCTGGCTTAAGTATTACAATTAGCTATATAAAAGTACAGACATTTCTCATATTACTCCGTGGGGTTTCTTTTTGATAAATGATGTCACTTATGGCACTTAAATAAGATATTGCGTATTGTGTAGATACATTTATTATATCATTTAGGCCGTTCCTTTTTCCAATAAAAGGTATTTATACCAAACTAAAATAATTAACGCATGTTAGAATCTGAAACATTGTTACAGCCAGTATCCAAGTCATAGAATTATTAAAAATCAATAATAAAAAAAATGATACCACAGGAATGTCAGTTATTCAGTTCAAACAACAGAACAAACATAAAAATAACAATATATATATATATATGTAAACTCAATTCATTTAGATAATAAATACACTAGAAGTTAGTTAAAATTAATTTCATTTTCAGTATACTCGGATAGAATTTAGACTTTTTCCTTTCGTTGTAATATTTTAATAGATTTTAGCTTCCAGTTCCTTAATCTGTGCGGTTTCAAGAGAGCGGCCTCACAAATATCTGGATTCATGGACACAATAGGAGTCTATTTTTATATGTATACCCAAGTATTGTACTATCGAAGCTAATCTCTTTAATGAAGTAATATTGAGCTGTAATATATTCACCTCACGTTGCTTTTAAACGTTTTTTTAAAAAAACGTTTCTTTTAATTAAAATTAGGTGAGAAGACAAGTTTTTTATGTCGGACCACAAAACAAATATCCCATTATTTTTCAGAAGCAGTATAGGTTCCAAGTACAAGTGGCCACTTCGTGGTTCTAGCAGGAAGGTGTATTTTGCCAGGAGATTGTACAAACATATTTTCTAAATTCTGCAGGCAAAAATAGTACTTCTTCCAAATCCAGTGAAAAGAAAATATATTTTGGAATAGATATCATATACTTATTTATATATCTTTGATATTTTGTCTTTTGTAATTAAATAATCCCGTATGGGGAATATTAATTAAATATTGATTGTAAGTTTACACGATAACAGTATTTTTAATTGGTCTTTTAAAGAAATACAAAGTGATCCGTATTTATAATTCGTAATGGTATGGTTTAGATGCGAATTTTCCTTTCTAAAATTTCCCGGCATCGAGGAGTGGGCTGGAAAAAACAAACACACACACGGACAGGGGCTTTCACATCACAGTATGCGAAACCTTCTAACCTTAGAAATTATACAACGTAGAAGTACGGTTAGCTCAATTGGTCAGATATGTGTGGTTTCACTGAGCGGTTGACCCGTGTTCGATTCACAGCTTGAATACTTTCTCTTCAACCTTAAAAATTATACATTAAAAATGTAGAAGTTATCACGCGAATCGACCGGTTAGCTCAGTTGGTAAGCGCATGGTTTTAAGAGTGGTTGACCCGTGTTCGATTCTGAGCTAGTCGATGGGTTTTTCTTTTCTTCTTTTAAACTTTAGAAATGTTCTCTTACTTTCGCGTTCGATTCTCAGCTTGATAATACTCTTTTTTTCTTGTCTTTCTCTTAAATCTTAAAAAAATCTTATTTTCTTGCACCCTCGGAGGACAACAAAACCTACGCCAATACCTCGGCACCCCAGTATATATACATTGAACTGCGATAGGGCAGCAATTACAAGGTTATGCATTTTCATGTAAAGATAGATAACCGACTTAATTGTTGTGCGACAGCCAAATGCTTGGTGAAATGGAGTTCAAATGGCCGGTTTAAAATTATTTGCATACAATCATGTGTACTCCCTGCTCTTCATTACTAATGGGCTCAAACAAAATTCCGCGGAAGTTATAGGCATCTTGACACCAAACACCAAACAGCACTGAAATTTAAGCTCTCTAGAGTATCTCGCTCCGTTTGGTTTTGATGCTGAATCAAACCGTCTTCATTAGATAATAAGTGCCGAAGATTCAGGTGTTAGAGTGCAAATCTCTCACATAAAGACGGCAGTTTGCATCTTCTTTTTCTCTCCGTTGACTATATTTTCCAATTTTCCCAACAGTAATAATAATTATAGCAAATTATTGCAACCGGGCCTCACCAAACGTAGAGACTAATTCATATAGTGCCTGACATGCATGGGGCGGCTGAATACGTTTTTTACCAATGCAAATCACGTCCTCCCGTTCCAGGTCTATGAGGGAGCAACATGCGATCGCTCTGCCATATTCTATCTCGTTAATTCAACAAATTGTTCAAACTTTGCCACCGCAGTAACCCGGAACGAGAAAAAATGTCACTTGTAAAGAAGATTATATTTTGTATCTGTGATCCAGCTCCGAGTTTCACCCCTTATCACGATTATATAGCGCAGGTGTATTAGACAATGTGAACTCATTCTGCTTCTAATGCAGTATACCTGACTCATGGGCTATTTATGCTGCCAGACGGGGAGCTAGGATAGGCTATTATTGCTATTATATACGGGCTAACCGCACATGGTTTGAATTCTCCGTTTCCAGATGAAGGAATACCTTAGCGATGATTGCCAGAGTTCGTTGCGCTCTACGTACGTCGAGAACCTTCATCTGTCCCACTATCAAAACATACAAGCATGTGGAAATGAGGTATGTACAAATACATCGGGCATGCATCGCGAGGGTTGATGCAGGGGGAAGGGCGGTAATTCGGTGGCTAACCACCCCTGTTTCTACTAGCAACAAACACCAAAATAAGTTGTATTTTTTTTCATTTGCTTTGCTAAAAGGGTTTAGAAATATTTAACAAAGTGAAACGAAATGCGTCAATTTGTATCATTATATATTTAAAATTGCAAAGATGCCCGTGGGTATTAACGTTACCATGAAATAATATCCCCTCAGATTAATTGAATAGTCAAACCATCCCATCATATCTATAATGATAATAATAATAGTAATAATAATAATAATGACGGTTCTTGCGCATTTCGCAAGCCTCGATGCGCTTACAGTATTGCGTTAAAATAAACAAAAGCTAAAAATATTAGATATAAATAATGTAGTATTTACTATTTAAAAACTAAAATTATTTTTAAAAAGATGACTTTTGGGACGGGATTTAAACTGGTTTATAGATTCAGAGTTTTTGACATGAAGTGGCAGTTCGTTCCAGAGTCTTGGAGCAGCAATAGAAAAAGCACGGTCACCATAGGTACATGTAGCTGAAGCAGATGTTAGTACAAACAGGAGACTTTGGTTGCTTGAGCGGAGGTTGCGGGCTGGAGTGTAGCTGTTAATGAGGCACTGGAGATAAGTTGGAGCAAGGGCATTTGTTATTTTATAGGTTGTGAGGAGAACTTTAAACTTAATGCGTTCAGAGACAGTGAGCCAGTGAAGATTGAAGAGGACTGGAGAAATGTGATCTGAGCGTTTGGTTCTGGTAACAAGACGGACAGCAGAGTTCTGGAGCCTCTGAAGTTTGGCCAAGTCCGATGCAGATATACCCAAGAGCAGCGAGTTGCAGTAGTCGACTTTGGACGTTATAAAAGCGAGGACAAGACGTTCTGTGGAGGATGGGCTGAGGTACTTCCGTAGTGCATGATGGCCGGAGTGGCAGATCTTGTTTACGTGTGCGGACATCGACATATAATTATAAGTGTCGAATGTAACTCCGAGATTCCGGTGTCCCCGCGGATTTGGTCCCCCGCAGATTTGGTCTCCCCCCATCCCCTATTTTCCCGGTATATAAACATAAACAATGTTTTAAAAAGCTGATCTGTCTTCGTTTATACCTCATTAGCTAAGTAATTTACGACATAGTGATAAGAACTCTATTAATACAAGACCTATGAGCGTGGTTGGCGCAGTCGGTAAGACCTCTGCCTCCCATCCAGAAGGTCCCAGGTTCGACACTCGGCCTTGCCGAGGGTTGAATTTGTGTGACCTTCTTTCGCCACACCGTCTTCTCGGATAAGGACGTTAAACCGTAGGCCCAGTGTCCCAGATTAGTTCATATGAGCTAGAAGATTTGACACTTAAATAAAGTCACTTACTTACTTACTTACTTACTTACTTGCAAACAAATATATATATAATCGATATCTGGAAAACAAAGTATGTTTTATTTGTTGTTCTAAAAGCATATAAGTGGAAGAGTCTGTTGTACAGGTGCAGTAAAATGTCACTCAATACTCAATAGATCAAGCCTGAAGCCAATGCTTTGAAGGGCAGCGCTTTCGACCACGCGCCGACCTCACTCAAAGGTATTGGATCAGACTGTTTCGTTATTGTACAAATGAAATTTATAATTCCTACCCTGCAGGCACACAAGCTCATAAGAGACAACCGTTAAACGGAAATTCAAGAAAAAAACAGTAAAACCATAAAAAACAGAAATCAACATTGTTTACATCGATACTTCCTTATACAGCTTATTATAAAAACCGAGCTTGGTGCTGGACTGATTATAGCAATAGATTTTTCTTGGAGGTCGCCTTGTTCACATTTCAATTTTAAACAATCATCAATTTCCTCTTGTATGTTTTAAAAAACATTGTTAACTCATTAATTCTGCTGTCAAATTAAGAAAACACCGAAGGATGGATAATTATATCCGGATACAATTTTTAAAACACTGAACACAACAATTCAATATACCCGGAATGTGTTCAGCTAGTGGTATCAACTATCATATACTGACTAATTATAACATGCCGAGCAACATCCGCTGCTAGTTGTTAACTGCTATTATTTCTAAAGTTCTGCAGTCAACAACAGATGTACAATTTCTACCTCATTAGTAAATCACCCTATTGGAGTATTGCTCATGATCGTCCATCAAAACGGAAATGCAAGAAAAATACACTGGAATCGTTGATATTTGAATCAAAGGAAATAAGAACCTAAGATTTATTAACAACCGTCCTTCTTTTAAAAATGTATTTTGATAAAAACCTTTGACTGGATTATATCAGTAGGTTTTGACTTTGAAGATCACTTCGCTCCTAATTCAATGAACTCTCGTGTTTCCCTTCTCTATTAAAAGGTTGTTTTAAAATTTATTAATTCTGTGTTAAGTTGAGAAAACTGACACCGAATAGCCGAGTATTGGATGTCTGAATATATCAACTCAACGTTCTCTAATGTATTTCCGTTAGTATACCATACGGTGTAACATGTAGAACAACATTGACATCCACCTTTTAGTTGTTAGTACTAGATGCTATTATTATAAGTTCCTCAGTCAACAACAGCTTTTAAACCCCATCATGGCCCATGTTGTACTTTCAGACTGTTTAATAAATGTACCACGCCATTGCGACTAGCCTGACTTGCGACTAGCCTGACCTCGATCAGACGCTAAGTTTTCCTTTGCTTCGAGAAAGATCCTGTGAGAGATCCTTTCTCGCAGCAAAGGAAAATTAGCGTCTGAGGTCAGGCTACATTGCGACCTTTGGCCATAACTCATAAATGTTGCACGAAATGACACTTGCATGGGTGAGTGGAGTTTCCCCTGATTAACCCTATCTGGGCCTTTTTGCCAGTGTTAGGGTGGCAATTATAAATGGTAGCAAAACAATATTTGGTAGATAGGTAATTAGTCCATGATATACATTCTGGCAATTTTAAAGCAATTTTAAATTATGACGTCATCTTGTTTTTCATGACGGCAGAATTTTCCCTTAATTTATTTAAAATTGATTTTTAAAAAACCACAAAATTGGCCTTTTCAAAGCTAGATCTATGATTTAAGCGAAAAAAGCGGAGTTAAATTAAATTTTAGAAAAAAGTTTTTGACAAAAGTGTCAATCATAAACATGGTTGCCATCGCAACGGAGTAGCTTTTATAGCTATGTTTGGTACATCAAATTGTCCTCTAATAAAATTTGGGGAAAGTCAGAAACTTTCAAGTTGATAGCATTTACCGTTTAGAAATGGCATAAATCTAAAAATGTGTAGAAGAGGCCTTAAAACTAGATAATTCTACTTTGTTAAAGGCGCTCTATACGCTGGCATAGATTTTCTCGGATAGCTTCAGGGCTAGTTCAGCGATAAATTGCCTCTGCAGTCTCTGCCACTTCCCCCATTTGGTGAGAAAAACGAGAGGGCTGAAGGTGCCACGCTCAACTTCAGTAACTCGTTGATTGTAATGACGTTTTATCCTGAAGGCCGTGTCAAGTTTCTGGTTTAGGTGTCTCTTTGCATTGCGAAAGGGTTAAGAACCCGGACATAAAAAAATGCACGTTGCCCCTTTGCCACTGAAAAACCGCGGGCACTGACATCCAAACGAGCTTCATCAGATAAATTGGCACATTTGTTTCACTTGTGTAATTCTAGATAAAAAAGTAAGGTTGTTGCTATTGTTATTGCTGTTGTTGTTGTTGTTGTCGTCGTCGTCATTGCTGTTGTTGTTTTTGTTGTTGTTGTTGTCGTCGTCGTCATTGCTGTTGTTGTTGTTGTTGTTGTCGTCGTCGTCGTCATTGCTGTTGTTGTTGTTGTTGTCGTCGTCGTCATTGCTGTTGTTGTTGTAGCTCTATTGGTGTTACGTTGCTGTCTATAATCATGACAACGCATGTTGTTAACTAAAAGGGCGAGCAACTGTCATCATAAAACGTGTCAGTGCCATTATTGATGAGAAAAGACCCACTAACCAGTGCCTTGTACTCTTATCTATGGCAACATGACAGCTAAGTCTTTTTCTAGCACTAATACGAACTAAACCCAAGTATATTTAGTGAAAAGGGAGTAAGTATAAGAACTATATTTGAGTGTCAATAAAGTGTTTAGCTAGTGTGAGCTAATTTGGGACACTGGGCCTACGGTTTAACGTTCTTATCCGAGAAGACGTGAAGGTCTAACCATTTGCAGATGTTACACCAAAGGCAGCACCTTCTCCTCAGCTATTTTAAGACCCGAGTGTTGGTCCACGTGTGTCAAGAACTTATTTTTATCATTAAATCATCTCTAGACTTTTGATACTTGGGCCTTATTTCAAGGTCTAGGAAAGGAGTGTAGCTTTAGTCTAGGTATATGAAAGGGGTTCCATTTCAATCGAATTGGTATATGAAAGGGTGAGGGTTTGAAACTCGAGGGGAGCAGCCTACAGCTTTAGTCTAGGTATATGAAAGGGGTTCCATTTCAATCAAAATTGGTATATGAAAGGGTAAGGGTTTGAACCTCGGGGGGAGCAGCCTACAGCTTTAGTCTAGGTATATGAAAGGGATACCATTTCAATCAAATTTGTATATGAAAAGGTAAGGGTTTGAAACTCGGGGGGAGCAGCCTACAGCTTTAGTCTAGGTATATGAAAGGGATACCATTTCAATCAAAATTGGTATATGAAAGGGTAAGGGTTTAAAACTCGCGGGGAGCCCCCCGTATGAAACGTTATTGAGTACTCCACCCCCCAAGTTGCTGCACACATTTCCTCGTGTAACAATACCTGAAAGGATGAATAGAGTTTGTTGTGTTGGAGGAATAGGTGTTGCTATTATTATGAGATGCCCCGGGGATATCATGCGCTTACTTGTCACGTCAATTTGTGGTGATAACCATGAATATATTCACTAATTCAGTCATAATTCGAAGCTGCCGGCGCTGTCAACTAATTAACTACGCTTGCACAGTTAGCAGTATAAGGAATCAATTAGTAAAGGCACTTCTACGATCTTCTACTGGAACTGCTTACCCTATATGGAGATGTGCATGCATGTTGGAACACTGCTGCAATTGCTGCTGTTGGTCACTAACCTGAAAGCCCATATTCAGAACACTTCGTACCATTCAACATTAGTTTGTTGGAACTGGATATTCAACTGCTTTCCGTAACATCGATTAACAGTTAAAGCTTTATCTGAACCAAGACGAATGTTAAGTGGTTCTCAAAATATGCCAGAAACAACTAACTGGCCGTCCGCGGCATATCCATGGGCTCTATAAATGGACTGTGTAATTCTACAACAAAACGTACTCATAGGCACAACAAGTACAGCTAGCTAGAGCTGAATAACATGCCATAAAGATTGAGAATGTTTGTATGTGACAATCATAAATATTACTTGCTTAGTTTCTATCAAAAGATACGATCTGTTGTTTTATTACAGACGTGCCTTAAACTGATCAGATAAAACCTAAATAAAAACTGACTTTATCTGTTTAGACCATTATCAGAATTACATATATAATAACTCGTTTTCAACTGCTTCTATAAGCTAAGTAAAGCTAATCTAACTTGAAAATCGCGTTACCAGCATCAAAAAGATATCTAAATTTAGCTACAGCATACACAGTGTCATAGCTGATGCAAAAAAACTAGTTTTCATTAACATAACTACTTTTCCTTTTATGATCAGAATTTCTTGATAGAGATAATTTTAATAGGCGAGACAGCCATTCTTAGCTATCTGACCTCAAAACTGCCATGGTTTAAAGGTTAATTTTCGCAGCACGTATTCAGTGTTCTAACCAACTTATCATTTGTGTAAAGTTCTTCAGTTAGTACTTCGGAGCAGCAATTCTTCCTTATTTGGGTAGCTTATGACTGGTCTGTTATGTACTTTCCTTATCGTCTTTCTCAGTTTGGTAAATTTGCTTCGTTTAGCCCACTGTTCTTCCCCGTTCCTTTTATATCAACTATTTATTTATTGTAATATCTGATGACGCACTTGCCCCGCCAAGTTCCCTCTTTAGATCATTCCTGGATTGTCTCACAGAATATTATTCATGTTACCTTGAAATAACGGAAATAATTAGAGTTCCTAAATTTTGTCCGTTTCCTTTTTTTAATAGATATATTTATTATCTTATTCTGGGCTTATTCAAAAGGCCAAATCAGTTCTTTGTTTAGACCATTGCTGGATTATGTGTGTTCTCAAAACTTGTACCAAGATGGAATTTATTAAAGCCTTTGAATTTTGTGTGCAAGGAAATGACCCACAATCATGATCAATTTCATTCTAAACTAAACATGATAGGCGAGTTAGTGTCCAGTTTGAAACTGAAGCGTCGCATAATTTGTATTTATAGATCTGTGTTCAAGAAGGTATTTGTGTTTGTTGCAAGTTTGTATGCATCAATTTGTCGTTTTACAGTGAAAGCGTCATCAAAACAGGAGTGGTAGAACAATACATGTGTAGTTATTTTCAGGATAAGAAGCAAATGTCTTTATTGATACCTCAGGAAACTATTTAGACAATGTTTGGCATTATAGTCTTCAAGGAAAAACCAAAGGCATTTTAGTTTTGTGATTTGAAAAACAAATAAGTGCAATAGTCTGTTGTGCAGGTGCAGTAAAATGTCACTCAATAAATCTAGCCTCAAGCCAATGTTTTGAAGAGCAGTGCTTTCGACCACGCGCCGACTTCACTCAAAAGCATTGGATCAGAAGACGGTTTCGTTACTGTACTAATTAAATTTATAATTCCTACCCTGAAGGTACATAAGCTCATAAGAGACAACCATTAAACGGAAATTCAAGAAAATAAATAGAGTAATACCGTTGTTGTTTGAATAAAACAGGAAACAACATTTATTATAATATTTCGAACCACTCATACGATAAAACCTTGGAGTGGGTTATAGTTTTTTTTATTTTAGTTGGAGGTCACCTTCGTCACATTTCAATCAGTTAACACTCATTTTCCTCTTCTATTAAGATTGTTAACTCATTAATTCTGTTGTCAAGCAAGGAAAACACCGAAGGTGGGATCAGTATATCTGGATACAATTTAACACTGAACACAATCATTCAATGTCCCCGAAATGTGTTTCAGTTAGTGGTATCATATGCTGTAACATGCCGAATAACAACGATATCGCTCCTGGTTGTCAGATGCTATTATTAAGTTTTGCAGTCAATAACAGATGTAAAACTCCAACCTGATTAGTAAATCACGCTATTACTCGTACTCATGCATGATGGACCAAGGTTTTTTATTTTAAGTCTGTTAAGGGTATTATTTTAATGGGAAGAAGGTCTCTATTCTATTCCTACACTGTTGCGACCGTTATGGTGTTCCTGGTGCGTACACATGACGCAGTGCAGTTCTTTTGCTCATTTTGCTAAATATTGCTGGAAAGTGTACATACTGTGAGGGTCGACCTTTCCCCTTATTAAGCCGTAAGAATGCGGTAAAACTATTCGCAAAAGCCTCGCCCTCTTGGAGCAATTAGCACACAACTCATATATATATGGTGCGCTTCAAGTGGGATCATGTAAGATACTGAGGCCGATGCAGGAAAGTGCTGCGAGTGAGTTGCGTTGGTGTAATCATTACCAGCCGTAGAGTGCTAGAGTACCTTAAAGACATGACTGAGGCGAGAAATGGATCTATTAACTTTACTGAACTGACCCCAAATGGCCTAACCCACCAACCTGAGGCCCAGGTTCATATACTCCGGGAAATACCGTGGCTGTGCGTTAAAGTAGCAATATTGCTGAGTGGAGCGTTAGGAAATGTCATTGTGTGTGGTGTTATCAGTCGACGACTTAAAAACAGACCTATATTGGCGATCAATGCCTATATCTTCAACCTGGCTCTGGCTGATCTTGGTGTTCTTCTATTAATTTCCCCCCTTAACCTTGCTCGTAGTCACAGTGCCATTTACTGGCCCTTCGGTGAGTTTATCTGTCGTTATATTTCACCTTTGTTTGAAACGTTTTACGGAGCTTCAGTGTGGATGATCGCTGCTATCGCAGTCGATCGATATGTTAACATCGTCCATATGGTTATAGTCAGGAACAATTTCCCTGCCAAAAGGGTATGGTCATTGGTGGTCGCTTTTTCTTGGCTGTTCTCATTTCTCATCGTATCTCTCCCAGTGTATATTTTGGTTGCTTTTCAAAATCATGGAACAAAAATCTACTGTTACATGGCTTTTACTGACGTAGATAAAGTTGTGTATCAGACCATACTCCTCGTATCTACTTATGCATTGCCACTTACTGTAATCACCTGGACCTATTATAAAATTTGGAACCGATTACACGAGAGCAGCGCTTTTTACCGAGTTATGGAGAAAAATGCATCACATCCAGCAGACGGGAGTCTTGAGAAAACCGACGGAGAGTTGAGGTTGTTGAGGCTCCTTAAACACAATGCGAGGGTGAAGCGTGTGCTTACTCCCGTAGTGGTTGCCTTCGCAGTGACCATGTTGCCTTTGAATCTGTTGCGTTTACTGAATTTGGTTTACCCTGCAATCAAGATATCCAGTGGTTACCCAACATTTCTCCACCTTGTAGAAACCGTCACGACAATCAATTCTGCAATAAACCCACTAATCTACTCACTTGTTTCTCAAGAGTTTCGCAACGACACAAAAGCCTTCTTTCGTCGTGAACATCACAGAAACAGATCCGGAAGTATTCCTGGTACATCACTGTTCACAATGCGCTCCAACGAATTTCGTGGGCGATCGCTGTCCCACTCGAGTACGCCATCAGCAGCAGAGTTTGTCAAAGAAACTCCAGTGTAGTGAATATACCAAAAGACAAACAAACAAACAATCAAAAACAAAACAAAACAAAACCAACCAACCAAACAAACAAACATAGAAGTAAATAAGTATATAATAAACAAACAAACGAACAAAGGTTTTGATATTTGAAATAATAAGTTTAATAACTTAAAAAGTAAATACATGTTAATTGAAATAATCAGAAGTTGTCAATTACAATATAGGTCAAGACGTGAAAATATGAAAAACAAGTGTCCAGTTTCACCTTAGGGCATTTAGTTTTTCTTTGACATGTTTTTCCTTGTCTTGTCTTTATTTGCCCGTTAGCTAGCATTTTAGACTTGATTAAAAGGTTGATATTAGAGTATTTAAGAACAAAGCATTTTACACAAATTGCCGGTCATGCATTCTTGAGTGCATTAACCCTAGAAGGCATGAAGGAAAAAAAGTTACACGAAGGCATAA